>JAIFZK010000010.1:1255000-1305000 GCA_027481765.1 Tenualosa thibaudeaui | reverse complement strand
AGAGAGGTACAGATGAAGAACAATGTGTATAGTACAGGTATTTGTGTGTTTGCGTGTGTGTGTGTGTGTGTGCATGTGTCTGGCACATAACCAGCTGCCTGGCACATGTCGTCTGCACTTCCCTTCACATGACTGTGACAGAACTGGAGCACTGGCTTCAAAACGCCCGGGCGATACCCCCCACAAGCTGGGTCTTCCTCTCCCCTCCCCTCCCTGGTTCAGCACCCCACCTCACACTCCTCCTGAAGCAGCACCACAGCCAGTGTTCAGAACTTGGCTGAGCTGTGTTGTACAGTACTGTGCCTGTACCGTGCCTATGCTGTGTTGTGTTGTGCCCGTGCTTGCTGACTGGTGAAGCATTGCCTCACCACACAGGATGTCGGGCCTCTATGAGGCCAGCGTTTGCTCATCTTCCTGCCATAGGTACACACACTGGAATGCCAAACCTGCTTTGACAGGTCTACGGCCTAATAGGAACTCTGGCTGTAGCCTCCAGCTATATTTCTTCTCTCTCTCTCTCTTTTATTGTTGTTCTTAACAATCACATCTTTTCGTGTGTCAACTCCACCTCTAGTGAATTTGCAAAGTCTGAAATGCTTTACTATTACAAGGAAGCACAAACCACAGACTACGGCAGATTCTACTGGGCAGCAGACATACCCTCGTCCTCGGGAGCACTTTGGGCATTTCGCTGAGCCGGGAGTCCTTTTTACAGTACGGGTAGCCGTGTGAGAAAGACATATGACATGTACAGTCAAAAAAAATACACTTAGAACACACAAAGCAAAAACACAGCTTGATGTGGCTATGCACTGACATGACTAAATCCTACGTCTGATGGAGAGATAAACAGAAGGCCAACAAGACAGCAAAGCACTAGCAGCAATATGATCTGGATGTAGTGCTGAGGTTGGGAGGGAAAAAAAACAGAAAACACACAAACACACGGCTGTGTGAAATGCCAGTCCTAAGAATAGACAGGCATTGGCGAATGCATAAGTGGATAAATCAACATGTTTGTGTGAGGATGGCTGGTAAACAGCAGTGACATTTAGCCAAGAGGAAGCAGATGTGCCTAAGATCATATGGGGAGGTGAGGCGTCTCATGAAGTTTTCTCTGGGTGGGGGGGCACATGAGAGCAGTAAATAGGCAGGTGGGTATGGTTGTGATAAATGATCTCACAAACACACACACACACACACATAAACATAAAACACATAGATACATACAAATACACACATACACACACACAGATACTGTACACGTGCCTCAAGCAAGGAAAATTCAATTTCTACAGAGAGCAGGCCAGGCAGCAGTGACTATTCAGGAGTCTGTTTCCTGATACACAGCTTCTATTGAAAACAAAGGAAGGGACATGGCACCAGGAGGGAGATATGATATATGTGTGTGTGTGTGTGTGTGTGTGTATCTGAATGTGTATGTGTGTTGTTGGGGACCTACAACAGGCAGTGCTAGATATTATGAGTAGACCTGCCTGCTGCTGAAGACAGGAGCACACAGAAGACTGCCGGAGGAATGAAGGAACAGAACACAAGAGAAAGAGAAACAGTGAGACACACACACACACACACACACAAACACACACATACATTCTGATTGTGTGTCATCCATGCTCATTCAGAAAAAATCAAAATTCAAAAATACAGCATAGGACTGCAGGAGGAAGGAAGGAACACAACACAAGAGAAAAACAAACAGTGAGAATGATATACACACACACACACACACGCACATTCTGATTGTGTGTCAGTCACCCATGCTCATTCAGAAAAATACAAAAATACAGCATCCATTATATTAGCTATTTCTATAGCTATTTTTAAACAACTGAATGGTTTAATAAACTCCATAATCCTTACTGAATCCCATGATTAGCTTATTTTGAGTGGGAGGTTCTACCGGAAACCAGCCTCCATGGCTTTCCTCCATAAAGCTCCTAAAACACTAAGCTTTCACACCCCAAGGGGCCTCGCACATACATACATAATTGTCTGGGATTTGTGTATAAGCAGCCTATTCTTTGGCCATGAGCGTGGCCCACAATCCATATGTAATGACCAGTTCTTCCAAGCACCAGGAAGTCAAACCCACTGTGAACCCAGCGCACCTCCACACTGGTGTAGAGATGAGGGGGTTCGGCAGCATGAGATAACCCATACAACCCAACATCGCACTCACTCGCTGTGTACACATAGCTGCTGTTTGGCCAAATGCGTCTGTCGCTCTCCTCCAGGTGTGTGTGTGTCTGTATGTGTGTGTGGGTGTGTGTGTGTGATGAGGTGGAACTGCTTACACTAGTCGCACGTAGCATCACGTCATCTCATCTCTATATGGGGATATCACAGCATGCCATCAGGCTAGTCATTCCAGGCCTAAGAGGAAGATGGAGCTGGAGATATGACAGAAGGGGAATTCCACTATTCTATGGAAGGGCGTCTTTACCATAAGTGTCTGGCTGTGGTTATGGTGGTGAAAACGAAGTCCCGCTCTGTGACGTGTCTTGTGTGAGTCATGGAATCCAGACCAGGCATGTACGGATCTGTCATCCGGTCACCACAGTCACCCCACCATTCACAACCTCACTGACCCCTGACACCCCCAACCCCCTTCCCTGACCAACCCCAGAGTTCTTCTCCCCGGGCCTACAACCCAACCCCCATTTCTCTGCTCCATTCTGCTCCCTCAAACGTGCCCTAAGCCATTTAAAGACTTAAAGGCCTCCTGACTACACAAAGAGCCTTTTCACAGATCACATGTGACACAAGCCGAGCAGCCACCGCCCGTCAAGGACAGCCGCCCACGGGACAGCACGCTTGCACACGTCTGCTCATGGTACAAGCGCTACTCGACCCCCTCACCCCCCCCACCACATACACACACCCTCAATGGTTGACACGTGCCAAAATCAATAGTGATTAGTATGCCAGACAGGCTTCATCAATATCACAAAGTGACCCATCAAATCTGACATTAATCTTAGGGAGAAAGCCGTGTCGTGTCAGTGCAATCAATACAGCGAGTCTGGCTGTTTATAGTGGATGCTAACTACAGCAGAATGGAGGGACTTTATACAGTGGGTGATTCGTCTTCATGATGGCAGTACCACTGAATGTATTTCTGTACTACTATGGGACTGAATTAAAAGATGCCATCACAGGCATTGTATTGTGTAAGCGAATCTAACAGCATGAAGTTTTCACATTTTCCACATTTGTCTTGGTGTGTTTGTGTGTGTGATAGATAGATAGATAGATAGATAGATAGATAGATAGATAGATAGAAATGAAGGTTTCCAGTAGCTTAAACACTGCATTCATAGACACAGGCAGACAAACACATGACATACACACACACACATAAATGCTACATAAAAAACTCAAAGGTATCAATTGTGTGCCATTACAATACAGTTAGATTGTGACATGTTTAAGGAGTGGTGTGGGAAAATGCAGAAAGGTGCAATGGTATCCATAGTGCAAGAGAGTGTCAGTGCAAGTACATTGCCAGTGCAAATTCTATATCTTATTCAAGTACAATAGGCTACACAATATATAAAAATTGCATAATCATTACTTAACTAAACATAAACAAAAGTAACAGACTTCAAAAAAGTTGAAGTTGTCCACACAGACAAAAAGACAGTGTGTGCGTGTGTGTGCGCTACCTTAATGTGGAGTGCCTCCCGGCTCTGGATATGGTGCTTCCGCTGATGGGGGAGGGCAGGTTGCTCCCGTGCAGGTCCTCGATGGAGCGGCTCCAGCCCTTGGACTTGTCAGCCGGGCCGTCTGTGCCGTTCTCCAGGCTTTCCCCGTCGAACCTGAGAGGGACCACCAGGATTGAAAAGAGGGTAGCCTAGTCAAAGTCAGCAGAGATGCACAGTACATACAAATACACAGTGTAGATGTATGATAGAGGTATAGCCTAGACACTAATAATGCAATGGCCCTTGAGTACAAACAAGGGCCATAGTAATGATATATATAGGATGAATTCCCACTAAACCACGAGAGCCGGTGCAGAAGTCAGTGGTGGTGCCAGATGGCGTAGGCATTTTACAGCCTTCATGCTACAGTGGTCTTTAACGTGAAAAAAGCAGGTTGCTGATACAGCCATAACAATGTGCACAAAAGGCAAACATTCCTTCACGCAACGACCTCTTAAAGTGTCGACACACCAATAAAAAAACATGGTTGGCCTGTAAATAACAGTGCAAGCAAGAGCGGGGTCTGTGTTGGGGGGTGAGAGGGGTGGGGGTGTGTCTAACAGAGAGAGACAGAGTGAAAACTGTATGTGTGAGTGTGTGTGTGTGTGTGTGTGTGTCAGAGAGACAGGGAGAGAGAGAGAGTGTGAGAAGGAAGAGAAGATCGGCTCTAGGTCCTGAATGGAAATCTTGTGACTTGGATCATGCCATCTATGAATAGCAGTGTGTAGCATGTAGGTTCCTGGAAATTCCAGCACCAAGACTGACTCGACATGTCTGACTCCCAGTCAAGCACTTGGGCCAGTCCACCAGGCCAGGCTGGGTAGTGGAGGGCAGACACATCACTGAGTAAGGGCAGAAAAGACCCCATTGTGTACGATATCAGCAGGGTGTTTAGGCTTAGCGACGGGCGGTGACTTACGTGACGGCATATTGTGCAAAGGCCAGGTAGTCCACCAGCACATCCAGACCCTTATTCTCTTCGTTGAGGAACTCTCGAACCCACCTACAAGAGAGAAAACACTGTTATTTTTCACCACTGTAACAGAACCTTTGGAGAAAAAAAGGCTCATATCGCCCACTGCATTTGATATGCAAACCACTGTAGTGTAGTAAAAAACGTTGAGTCTGCACTGAACATGAAATGGAATAGCACTGGAGGTGATCGCTGCTTCAAACGCACAGCATTACGGTCAGGATTCAGAGTGAGAGGGGAGAGGGTGTGGGGCTGGAAACTCACAGACATTTTCTCATCATGCACTGGTGAAAATGGTGTTGAGTTGGCGTGGCACTTCAAAGCCCCAGCAAAACTTCTGCAGCAAAGACCCCGCCGTGCCGTGCCGTGCCCAGCTGAGCTGAACTGTACCACAGGGCTACACAGCTGGCAGCCTGAGCTGATCAAAAAGCAACACCCCATCTTCCTCAGCAGTGCATATGTAGGCCAGCAAAACAGGGCTTTTGATTGGAGCTCAAGACAGAAATAGACTTACTACAGAGTCTTAGACTTACTAGACTTACTACAGAGTCTTAGACTTACTACAAACTTCACCCTTGTCTTTTTTTCTTAAGGGGGGGCAGCTTGTAACAGCCCAGGCCAGCTCTGTCCAGCCACTCTACACTCTACACAAGTTGCTTGTGACAGCAACTGCTCCAAATTGAACAGGAAAAGGAAGGGGAATCAGTGTGTATTTGAAACTGTAGCTACACCCCAGCGGTCCTGGGCCTGCTTGTGAGTGGGAGGCTTTCATACGGTGGGTGATTAGGTTCTGATTACATGAATAGGGCGGGATTAACATAATGACACACTGGCCTCAGGCAGCTGCCCAATGGACTTGCTCGAGGTTGAGAGGGAAACATATAGGCTAGCATGGATCAACAACGCTCACACACAGCAAAACTTGGCTGCAGGTTTTTTTTCTGCTAAGTTAGCTGGAAGCTGTGGTTCTAAACAACACTAATGAGAGGTGTAGGAAGCTCCAGAGACTACAGCTCTGACTAGACTGATCTCACATATAGACTCCCAGCAACTGATTGGCTGAAATTCTTACAAAGCAGAGGGCCTGTATTCTCCTCCCTGTTAATGTCATTTACCATGATACTCTTCTCCTTTGGGTTTCCCGAAATGCTTCCTTATCTAATCTTGGTAATCTAGTTTAGCTGCATAAGGCCACTAAAACGAGATGGAGATAATCCACCTCAGCGGCGGCCAGCCTCTCTGTTATGCTGTGGATGGAGGTTGTGAGTAGCCACTGCTGGACAGCTCTTGGCTGGGAGGTAGGTGGTGGATGCAAGGGGTGTGTGTGTGTGTGTGTGTGTGTGTGTGTGTGTGTTCACATGCGTATGTGTGAGGGGTTTTGTGCATGAGCCGTGTCAGATGGAGACAGGGTGGAATGGGACATGGCCTTCCTATGTGTGTGTGTGTTTGTGTGTGAGTGTGTGTGTGTGTATGTGTGTGTGTGTGTGTATGTGTGGAATGAGATGGGGGTGTTACGGAGGCGTCTGGACGACCTCGCTCTGTGCTGTCAGCTCGGCTGCTTCCTCCCATTCCTCATCCTGCTTCCAGCTCCCAGCATGCATCTGGGCACGCAGCTCCTCAACCAGCGGCCCCTCCGCCCCCTCATCACATAGGAGCTGGACGGCAGTCAGTGTTGCTAAGGACTTTATTAAATCCAGACGCCGGAGGAAACCAACCCTGGACGCTTACTGATGGCAATCTAAACAAGCGTGGGGAAAACAGTGGCAGCCCAGGTAATGAAACCCTTAGGAAAGACCTAAGAGGGTTTGTCTATGGTAGTCATGCAACTCTTTTGTTGATAATTCAAACACACTAACTTAACTCCTGCCTCGCAAAAAAAACACATTCTAGCGAACATAAAAGAGTCTTGGTCTGCCACAAAGTCTTGAAGGTAAAGCAGATAATTAACCACCCTTGTTGAAAAGTGTGTGTGTGTGTGTGTGTGTGTATTTGTATGTGTGTGTTTTCGTATGTGTATGTGTGTGTTTGTGTGGGTGGGTGTGAGGGTAGTAAATTTATTACACTCTGCATGAGTTACAGTCAAGCCAGCCACCATCTGCCTTTTGGTAGGAGTTGCCATGAAAGAAACAGAGGCTACATCATGTAGGCTCTGCCCTATCCTTGGAGAGAGGGAGAGGGAGAGAGAGGAGGGGGAGAGAGGGGGAGGTAGGGGGAGCAGTGTAAAAGAGGGGTGGTGTCTGGTGTCGTCAGCGTCTACGACTACGTGCACGTCTACTGTCTGGCTGTCTGGAATGTCAGGCTCTTTTCCAGAAGGAGTAGCTGTGTATCCCTTTGCCATTCAGAGAAAAAGAGAGAGAGAGAGTTTGTGAGAGAGAGAGAGAAGGAAAAACAGTAAGGTAGAGAGAGACCCAGTTAAAGAGAGAGACAAGGGGGAGAGAGAGAAACAGGAGAAGGGAAGAGGGGAGAGAAGGAAAGAGAGAGAGATGCTTAATTACTTACCCTATATGATTGGTGCGTAATGAAATTTCCAGTTCTCTGAGGACTTGAGTCGACTCCTGCACTCGCCTGCGAAATTTCTGTGGACCAGAGAAAAGAGGGAGGGGTGGATGAGCTTTTCTCTTCTATGCTGCTCCAAACTCTCTCTCTCACTCCTACTGTAAATCATGTTTGTGTGTGTGCGTGTGTGTGTGTCACCAGTGACACTGGGGCAGTTTGTCTAAAGCAGAGACAAACATGCGATCTTATCTACTCTCTTGAAAAAGACACAGGGAAATAAAAGATTTTAGATGCTAAGCAAGCTGATGATTGGTCAAGAGCCAAATATCTCCTTCATGTGTGATGAGATTTATTAAATCTCAGTTCATCCACTAATTTTAGCTTTATGCTATCGACAGTTTCGGTCGACGCCTCGAACATAAGAAATAGCACAGGAAGAGACGGGACAGAGGAGGGAGATGAATTTCACGTAAACAGAGCCTTCCTAACAACAGTTGTCACACTCAGCCCCCTGAGAGAGGCAGCGAGAGAGTGTGAGATAGATAGACAGATAGATAGATAGAGAGCGAGACGGGGGGTTTGGGGGCAAGAGAGAGAAAGAGAGAGATGGACAAAGAGAAAAAGAGAGAGAGAGACAGAGACAGAGAGGGAGGGAGAGAGAGAGAGAGAGGGCCATCCGTTCCTTGGGGCGTTGCATAATGGAATTGAGCTTGTTAGCATGGCCCTGCATTTGTGTGTGAGCCCCTTCTGTTTGGAAACACACTGAGGAGCCATTCTTGTCCCACTCGTCCCGTGTGCTCGTTGCCTTGGTTACAGCTGCTTGGGAGGAGGGGAGAGGGGTGGGGTGGGGGGTGTCCGCGTGACTGAATTGTATGTCAGGTGAATGGCATGTGGATAAACCCAGGCAACGTGTGTGTGTGTGTGTGTGTGTGTGTTTGTGTGTTGGTGAAGACCCAGAACAGCTTTCATCTCCAAATAAAAATCCAGAAAATCCAAACAAATCCCCTCAGGAGCAACATACACACACACACACACACACACACACACACACACACACACACACACACACACACACACCACTCTGTAGAGTGGCTGGACAGAGCTGGCCTGGGCTGACAGGACAGCACAGACACTAATAATCAATCAGAAACACTGCTTGTGATGGCAGGGTTCAGAGCAAGGCGCCGCTGATGGCACCAGGTGAAATCCTTGCATCACTAAAGGACAGTGAGGGAGACCCTGTTGCGCTCCCTAGCATCAGAGACGGCCTGTGTGTGTGTGTGTGTGTGTGTGTGTGTGTGTTTCATCGGTCTGTGTGAGCTTACAGATTTCAGAGGAAACAGACAACAAGAGCAATCAGAGTGTAACCGCTTCATATGACAGACAGAGAGATAGAGAAAGAGAGAGGAAGAGAGAGGGAAGGAGAGGGAGAGAGAGAAAGAAGGGAGAGAGAGAGAAAGGAGAGAGAGAGAAAGAAAGAAAGAGAGGGGAGAGAGGGGAGAGAGGGGGAAAGAGTGGTTGTTCCCAACGTGGGTGTTTGGCACATGTGGGGATGAGAAACAGAGTGTTTTTAATGGGGTGGAGCCCTTGTGTGTGTCTGTATGTCCCTGTGTGTTTTTTTGTGTGTGTGTACGTGTGTGTGTATGTATAAGTGTGTGTGTTTTGTGCAAACTCCCCCTCACTCCACATTAAGTACTACCAGCTGCAGGAGAGAGAAAGGGAGAATGAGAGAGAGTGAGAGAGATAAAGAGGAGGAGAAAGTGAGAGTGAAAGAGAGACAGAGAGAAAAAGACAGCGAGGGAGAAAAAAGAAACAGGGAGAAAGAGAGAGAGAGAGAGAGGGAGTGTACGCTCTCCAGAGGGGTCATCCTGGAAACAAATCAATGGCCGAGACATTCTTCTGGACTTTTTGGAAGGGATCCTTTCCTCCTCGGCTGCCTATTGGCTCAGGGCCGGACTGGGAGGAATGTGCGGCCCAGTGTATGTAAAGCACAGGCAGTGATCTCCACCACTCTCACCCTCACCGCCACAAAGTGCCAATTGTTCCCGTCTGAAGAAAAGGGGGCTGGAACAGGAATGTAAAACCATAACTCTCTCTCCTTCTCTGTCTCACTCATTCCCTCTCTCTCTCTCTCTCTCTCTCACTCGTTCCCTATCTCTCCCTCTCTTGTATCCTTTCTTGGTCCATCTCCCCCCTCCAACCCCCCTCCCACCCCTGTTCTGCCCTCCACCCCACTTCACCTTCCTGTCTGCTTGGCTGCCTGTGGGAGCCTGGGTGACGGAGTGACAGACCCCGGTGAGAGGGACACCAGGGCTATTGTTGGAGCGCGCTGTGCCCTGGAGGCGTGAGGTTTGGAGCCTTCTCACGGGCCCACTTCTGCGCCGGGTTCTACTACGGTCGGGCAAAAGGTGCGTTACCCTGCTGCCAGGGAAAATAAACACATGGTCAAGAAGGAGGGCTAGTCTTTCACCAATTTCAGGGCCGACCTCCCCAACAACCCCCTTTCCCCCTCCACCCTTCTCACCCCCCCAAAAAAAAGAAACACCAGAAAAAGGAGAAATTACGTGTTTTCCTAAGAACCAGTTTTCAATTTGGGCCCCACCAATACCCCGGGCATGACGAAGCGTTGTGCAATAAACATGGGCGGAGGATAGCACTCTGGTCAATCACACTGCTGGACAAACAGAGAGAAGAAGCAACTCCAGCCTGCAGTAAACCCTTCAGCCATGGCCGTGTTAAGAGCGAGGACCTGACGACTCTGTGTGTCTGCGCCCACGGCCTCCCCTTTCACAAACCACCCCTGTCTGCCTTCTTCTTTCTTTCTTTCTTTCTTTCTTTCTTTCTCTCTCTTTCCTTCTGTCTTGCTCTGCCTCTCACTTTTCCCCTCTTTCCCCTTTTCTAACATCTGACAGTAATGTCTGTCTTTTTTTTTACGTGGCCCTACACTTTCAACTTCCTTTGTCTCTCTCTTTTTGCCTTCTCTCGGCCTCTGTTATTTGATCTTTTGTAGTTTTTGCTCACACATGGAAGCGCCTCGCTGCTCTGCCCTACTCATCGTTTTCATCTGCTCTTTTCCTTGTGTTTTTATGGCTTGTCCATCAAAAGACGAGTGCTGCTGACAGCTACTTCCGGAGGCTTCTCTGGCATCTTCCGCACTTGATTCCACCCCCCCCCCCTTTTTTTGATGAGCGCCAAAAAACAAGAGGGCGCTTTCCCCTGCATTAAAAATGGATCAGCCGTGAGACGCAAGCTGAATAATGAAACAAACGCTGAAGATTACCTCCAGAAGAAGCAGTAGGAGGGGAAGGAGGATGAGGGGGTGGTGTGTGGGGTGGATCAGGGCAGGGGTGGGGGTGTGGGGTGCCAATTTCCATCCGTGAGAGAGATGTCACGTCTGCACATCAAACACTGCCAGGGGGTCTTGCTGCTTACCCCCTGCCGCTACCATGTTACTTTTCTGAAACTTTAATCTCCAGCGCACGTAATTGAATCATCCTGAGCCAGATCTCTCTCTCTCTCTGCTCTACACGCAGTGCACGGGAGCAGCTTTCTGGTTAACTTGTTTACCTCTGTGACCCGCGTTGCCCCCCGACACCAGGCCGCCAGCCGAGGCATCCCATTATGGCACCTGGCTGCGTGGGATGACCGGTCGGCGCTCTTCCCCTTCCGATGTCACCAGAGCTGACCTTCATCCTGAGGACCTGCTGCTAATGGCCTCACGTGACCAGGCAGTGGGGCGTGTGGGGTCTTTCATGGGGCCCCAGGCAGCATCTGAGGAGTTGGATCAGCCCTCAGGGGGCAAGCAGGGCTCTTCTTTGAGTCCTGGAGAGGGGACATCCTGCCCTGACAGCATGTGTGTGATCTGGGCACGTGTGAGATGTGTGTGTATGTGTGTGTGTGAGAGAGAGAGAGAGAGTTTGTGTGTGTGTGTGTGTGTGTGTGTGTTTGACGGAAGGAAGAGCCCACAGGGGCAGAGAGAGGAACAATGAGGAGCATTTTTACCTTCCTGGTGACGGCCGGGTCCAGATAGCTCTTGACCTTCTGAATGTACGTGTGCGGGGGATTCTTCACTTGAAACCGCTCCTGAATGAACAAGGGAGAGAGAGAGACATGACAGAGGGGAAAAAAGGGAGTGAGAGATAGCATGGGGCGAAGGAAATAACACCACTAGATACTAAGCCCATTCAGCCTGCTCTTACAGCTAATTGCCTGCTATTAAGAGGGTCCATATAGTGTCCCATAACGCTAAGTGTTCATTAGCTTTTTTTTTTGTTACAGGCTAAATGGCTCGTCTGCATTATTGACCATTACTGCACTTCTTTCACAGAAAAGAGCAGTAGGCTTAACAGCACCATCAAATCAAATCCCCCCAGGTTTGCTGTAAGAGCCTATAACATTTCAGGCTGCTCATTTCATAGCAGTTGAGCAGCTTGAGGTTGTAAAAGCATGTATCAATGGAACTGCAGAGGTCAGGGGGCATAGGTCACTAGGAACTAGCACATACTGTTGACATTTAACCCCCTCTCTTAATCAAAATCAAATAGTTTTGTTCTGGGCAATGTTAAGAGAGCTCTGTGTGTGTGTGAGTGCGTGAATTGCCAGTGACCCAGAATCTCAAAACTGCAGCGGGTGGCTCTGCCAATGCTGTTAGTGACACAAAGGTTTTCAGAACTGAAGAGTCTACTACAGTTACGCAGACGTGACTAATGGTTGAGATCCATCTAGCCAGGCACTACAGCAGTACAATAGCGTGGCTGTGAGAGGAAAAATGTGGGAAAATATAGAATGACAAGAAAATTGCGTAGTAAAATTGAAAGGGTGGACATTGCTGTGTATATGTACTCCCTAATTTGCAGAGAGAGAGCCTTTGGAGCCTGTGTGTGTGTGTGTGTGTGTGTGTGTGTGTGTGTGTGTGTGTGTGTGTGTGTGTGTGTGTGTGTGCGTGTGTGTGTGTGTGTGTGTGAGGTCAGGGCTATGTGCTTGGCTCCGGGTGGATTTATCTTGAGAGCGCGGCGGGGTCTCGCTCCACTGCCCAGGAAATGAACTGTGGCACTGACCAACTGGGCCGCCTGATTTTAGGTCAGTCTCCACATGTTGCTCCAAATTCACAGGGGGAAAAGAGATTATGTGAGACTGAGATTGTGATACTACTGCCAGAAGGAGCTGAACACCCAGACACATGCACACACACACGCAAGCTCAGATGTTCGCAGATACACACACATACACACTCTGACATACACAGCAGAAGTGCAGGCCGGCATGTACACACACACACACACACACACACACACACACCGAAAGTGATGTAACTTTAAGCTTTGGGCATAACGGTGTAACACTGGAGTGTTTGTGTGTGTGTGTGTGTGTGCAAATGTGCACGCATATGTGCTGGGGGCTAACGGAACTCTTTAGCTCAGCTCTGTTAGTTATCAGTGGCCGTGTGTGTGACAATAACAGGAAAGAGGACAGCTTCAGGAAGACTGGGGACTGTTCCCATGAAAACACAACTGGAAGCAGTGTGGTGTGTGTGGGTGTCTGTATGTGGGGGGATTGCTAGCTCATTAGCTACAGATGCTCCTGTTTACTGATACTGCAGGCCTATGACCAGCATGCTGGTAATGGTGGCGACTTTGTGTCAGGTGAAGGGTTAAGCTGGAACAAAAAGGGTGGTGGGACAGAGGGGTTAAATGATGGGCTGGAATGCAATATCCAACTGAGAGTGAGTGAGAGAGAGAGAGAGAGAGAGAGAGAGAGAGGGGAAGAGAGGAAGAAGGGATTCCACATAGTTGGCAGATAGATGAGCTGGAGAGTGGAGAGAATGACGCTGGCAATTAGGTTGTGTGAAGCCCTTAGAAAATCCCCCAGCTCCTTAGAGATATGTGTGTGTGTCTGTGTGTGTGTGTGTGTGTGTGTGTGTGTGTGTGTGTGTGTGTGTGTGTGAGTGTGTGTGTGTGTATTTGTGTTTATGTGTGTGTGTGTGTTTGTGTGTGTGTGTGTATTTGTGTTTATGTGTGTGTGTGTCTATGTGCATGGGCACAATGAGAGAGAGAGTGAGGGAGAGAAAGAAATCTTATCTTTCCAACCCCACCCCTGTTGATGGTTTCTGTCTGATGGGGTGGGTCGTCTGAGCATAATGGAATAATGAGGAGCAATGACATGACACTGATTACGTGACATTATTTATATCTTCTCTCATAAGAAATGGCCAAACAGGCCCCTCTAATGAGAGTGTCATTTGTTAGCTGAAAACGGGAGAGGCCTCCAAACCTACCCTCTCCAAATGCTACGTATCAAATTTACTGACCCAAAAAGCATGGATGGATTGATTGAAGCACCACTAATGTACTGTCATCATGGTCTAGTATATTCTAGGCCTATGTCTCTCATCAATAAAGATGTCTCATCCTTAAAGATGAGAGACATACAAGAAAAGATTCACGTAGGTATCAGTTCACATGAAAAAAGAGTGCCATCTGAGACACACGGTTTGGTTGGAAGAGGTGGTTATTGATGATGGCAGGACTTCACTTGAAGGACACCCTGATGTAACACTAGAGGCTATGGCAGTCTCAAAAGCCTCAAAAGCACCAAAAGGACCACTCTGTTAAAACCAATACCCATGCATAATATCTTGTATTCTGTAGTAAAATGTTAATTTCATATTTTATATTACATTACATTATACATTTACATTATATTATGTCATCTAATGGGTGGTTTGCTGTGTCACAGCAGTATGGCTTTGTTTATCCAGCTCCTGTGTTTTTCTTCATGACATATTGAGTAGGGCTCACTGAGGAACCGCAGACCCCTACAAACTTTTGTTTGCTTTGTACTGCAGTATCCAGTATTTAACACTGCATATAAACAGTAGCAAAAGAGAGTGTCATTTTGCACTGTTGACCAACTTCCAAATGTCACTTTTTAGTTGCCTGATGCACTGCATTCTTAGCCAAATGTAACACAATGGACTGACATGCGGTCTCCAGACACACTTCAACAACAATGAAGCCATTGAGTACATTGAGTAGATATTTTTGTTCTAATCAATGATCAACAATGCTAGATCAGAGTAAGCCATGGCATGCAGCCTGAAGCCAATGTGACCACATAGCAGTAGTCTGATATGACTGATCATTCGGGACAATAACTCCAGCCGATACACCCACTACCACACTATAAGCACAGCAGTGAAAAAACAGGCCATGCAGGTAATAGGCCTACATCAGATAAGCCATAAAACAAGGAAAGATGCAGTACACTCTTTTCAGGCTATGCTTACAGCCTAGTGAAGATATCAAAGCTTTCCTGTGATTCCTTGTGATTTTCCAGAGCACTTTCAAAAAGCAAACAGCTAACTAGAATTGTCCCCTACTGCCCCATTTGTATCTATTAGATTGATGCCAAAAAGTGTCGAGCAGACAAGTGGGTGAGTCTGACAATGTTCTGTGACTCTGGTGGGCTAGTCCAGATTCATCATCACATCCTTTGTTGTCTGGAAAGAAGGAAAGAAAGAAAGATAGAAAGAATGGCACACTCACTTGATCACAGATCAGTTCCCATTTCTTTTCGTTGTCGTACTGGCGCAGGAGTCGGGCTTTGTCTGGTGGGAGGTTCATAGAATTCTGCCAGGGGAAGAGATGAAAGGCTCAGATTAACAGATGAAGTGCAGCTGTCAGCACTACCAAACCCAACACAACACAAAGACAAACACACACTGCAACAACTCTGTGGGCGCTGTGTGTCTGTCCAAAGCTGAAAACATTACATCACTCAACCCAGACATAAACATTCTGGCCTACCTCAGTCCAATTATACTCATAAGATATTGGTTATGTGATTCATTTAGTGATGAGAGTAAAATAGCAGAAGAAAATATTGAAGAAAAAATGAGGCACAGGAATGAAGACGAGGAGAGGAGAGTTTACTTTTGGAGGCTTATGACCTCTTACACTGTGGGACTGCTGAGATCCATCTCTCACAACAAGCCTTGACCTCTCCATAATGAGCAGTATGGTGTGATCCCTGAGCACTGCCTCAGTCGTGAGGGCCTGTGTGTGTGTGCGTGAGTGGAGGCGTGTGCCGCTGTCCGTGTCAGAGAGCTTGCAGCCTTCAAACACAGAGACACACACACAGCATTGCCTAACACTGGGATGTGCGTGTTTACATCCTCTCACCCTGATAAAAATAGAACTCAGGATAGGTTCCTGAATGAATCTCAGATGACTGTATTTTCTCACATGATTCTTAACCGGTTCACTCCCTGCACAGCGCTGCTTCAAATGAAAGAATCTGGGCTAAAGTGGCTGTTTGATGTCTGCTATTTGCAGCCGGCGTGTTACTGAATTGCTCTGAAGCGAGTTTCAAAAACTAGATCTGGACACCAATAATGTGGGGTTTCGCTGCTTTAATTAACATAAACATCCTGGAACACAGCTCCTTGTTATCCACCCATCAAAAGGCAGACATTTCTCTCACTCCATTTTATTGATCCCATATGGTAATGCTGGGCCTTGCAATGTAAGGCTGCTTTGTTGCAGAGACTCTGAGGCCGGCGTAGCATGAATGCATGAAGCCTATCTGGCCATATGTTGGTTAAACTTGAACATGTGAAGAAACAAGGCCTGCTTCCTCTTTTTCCCCTATTACAGAGCCCCCACTCCCTCACTTTTTTCCCCCATTTGCCCTACTTTTTCCACATCTGCTCAGGGGAACTCCCCCCCCCACCCACCCCTCAAAAAAGGACTCCAGTTGTCTTGCTTTGGCCCCAAAAGCCTTTCTAGTGCACCCCACCCTCCTGTGCATTAACAGGAGAGAGAGAGAGTGAGAAAGAGAGAGAGAGAGAGAGAAAAAGACAGATAGAGAAGAGAGAGTAAGAAAGAGAGCGAATGAAGATTGAAACAATTAGAGCTTAATCGCACCACCCACCCAAACACAAGCAGCTTGCAAACCCCTGACATATACACAAACACAGCAAAACTTGTGAGAGTCGACAGTCCACAAGTTGCAAGTACAACAAACCACAATGCTGATGTAGTGAGAACACTTTTTTCCCCTCATCGTCTCTGCCTAAGGAAAGAAAACATTGAGCCTTAAGCCCCTGCTCATTTATCAGTGTGATTTCAGTCACAAGACTTTTCCTTTGCCCAGTTTTCCCAACATGTGTCCGAATGAGTGGGACTGCAGGGGCAGATGAGAACATCCTGCCATGTTGTTGTTGTTTTTTGTGCCACCACTGAGCCAGAGAAAAGGCCAGGTGCATTACATACAGTGGGCTTTGAGGAGCTGACTGCCTCAGGCCAATGGACTGGTAACACAATCAGTGCTTCTCTAGGGGTGGAAAAAAAAACAACAACTTGAAAAATTTATACATGCTTTTTGGTAGATGGGGTCATCTTGAGTGGACTTAACAAACAAAACAACAAAAAGTTTTTTCGAGGTCACACAATTTTGCTTTTACCTGTTCCTAAGAGACACAACAGGTTTGTCTCAAAAAACAAAACAAATTCAAAAACAAAATGGTGTTGTGTCTATTCAGCCTCTTGACGCCTGCACCAGGAAAACAGAGCGTCTTGTGAAAAGCAGTAATGTGAATCGCTGTCAGGTAATTTGAGTCATGGTTAGAGTGCCATGGAAACCAAGAGAGGGGGCTCAGAATGGCACTGGGTGAATGGATGGCACTGGGTGAATAGACTACCACAGTTGATTCAGCAGGCAGGAATCCTTACAGACACACATGATCTGCACAGGCTGGGCCTCCACTCATGCTCGGGGGAGTGACAGAAAATTGCATTAGCATCGAGATGCACCAGCTGCAGGGTAGAGAGGAGAAATAAAGTCCAGGAGAGATCCATTAGGTAGCCTTCTGCACTATCTCTCCGCCCTCCTCTTAAAAGGTCACAAAAACACAGAAGGAAAGAGCTCTCTCCACTGCACCTGGCAATCTCAGAAAGACAAAAGCACAACCACAGGCTATCCAGTCAAAAAAAAAACACCTTCACTGGATGCCACAGTTGAATTTAGAGAGGAAAATGATTCATTACAAAAAATATAGTCCAATTAATCCACAAGATTTTGGGTGGAGCTGAGGAATAGAGTGGAAATCACTATATGCTTTGCGGACTGCTGTTGTGTCACCTCAGTGAAAAGTGTCATGGGAAAGGAGTTGCCCTTGCCAATGCACACTGGGCTCCCTTGACTGGTGATGTTCCAATGCAAGCAGAGGTCACTTACATCATCCACCACACCACATCACAACTAGCAAGATCAGTCCTGACAGGCACTTACAGTAGCAGGCAGCTACTGGGTTTTTATTTAGGCTCTCTTATGTGGAGAAGGAGAGGCTGTCCATACAGAGAAAGGAGGCAAACCACTTTCCATTTCACATTCTTTACCCAAAATAATTAAACCACTACTGGGAAAGAGAGGGAGAATGCCCACAAGTCAAACGATAGCAGGTGACGGAATGCCCTGTTAAATCTGCCTGATCTGTCGAGAAGGGTCTACATAAAATAGATGCCAGCAGATATTTCATTGATGTCTGTCACAATGCAATATATATATATTG
This sequence comes from Tenualosa thibaudeaui, assembly GCA_027481765.1. Taxonomy (NCBI): domain Eukaryota; kingdom Metazoa; phylum Chordata; class Actinopteri; order Clupeiformes; family Clupeidae; genus Tenualosa; species Tenualosa thibaudeaui. Next base: position 1,287,236 of record JAIFZK010000010.1, on the reverse strand, counting down.
TATATCTGTATGTTAACCTACATGATGTATCATTGCCTCCTGTGATCAGGCTAGAACTAAGAAAACAACTGGATTTGCCGTGAATGAGCTCTTTACTTTTAAGGGAAAAAAATGTAGAAAGGTCTGACATCAGACAAGAGTTTATGTTCTCATCTGGCGGACTCTGCTTGAAGTGCACTGAGATACGAGTGACTGATCTGAAAGGTACTTGTGTGCTTCCTCAATCCTTTTTCCACTTTATTGTTTTTTTCTTCTCTGGAATGGAAAATCCAGCCTGAATGAGGTCTCTATGTATGAGTATGGCAACACACTTTTTCTTTTGAACTCTTGGATATATAGATGAGTGTCTGTTGGATATATAGTCACCCCTGCTCCCTAGTGCAGTATAAAATTATAGATGCAGGCAAGCAGTTTGGTCAACCAGTCATTTGTCAGTGTTTTGTGGCGGTCCGGCTTCAGTCACCCGAGCCGCCCAGAAACGGGTCCTCCATTGACTAACGACATCATTAATGTTAAACAAACTGTGGCGTTATTGATTTAAAGTCAGTGTGCCATACAAAATGCAGACACAGGGGAGAGGGAGAGAGGGAGAGAGAGAGAGAGAGAGAGAAAGCGAGAGACTCACCAGCCAGTTATTACATGAGTCACCAGCAGCAGACTTTGAGACCGACACCCACCTCTTCCCCGGAGGTCCATGGTAAAATGTAATGACCAGTGGAAAAAAAAAGAAAACAAGGACAGCCACACTGACGTTTTTTTCAGCGTAGTAGTATTGAATGCATGATTTACCCTGTGATTAAGCTGTTCTCATGAGGCTGTAAGGCCATGACTCCGCACAGATTTCAGAGCTTGGTGGAGTTTAATCATTTTGCACAGGCCTCATTTGTCAGGCTGCTGTATTTTTTAACCTTGAGACCCTCCCACCTGTCTGGTTGTCAAATCACTTAGTGTGTAATGTTTAAAGAAGTTCTGTTAAGGAGCACATGATCTATGAACAAGCCAGAATCGAGACTCATAGATCATTAAGACTGCTGGTGCATTTTAGGGGGTTGGAAAAAACATTTGTATGTCGTGTCAATGTCTCCAGCTACTTTGGTTTTAATGAGTGGCTACGGAGGCCATCCTGAGAAGCCTATAGCTGGGAAGCAATGTCACAGGCCTATTGGAAAGAGTGAAGAGGCTCAGAGAAAGGAAAGACTGAATAGCAGTCTTACAGAGGAGACACCCATGACTCTGTCCGGCAGACAAAGATGCTCTAAGCTCCCATCTGACCCCCGGATTCCAGCTAAAGAACTTTCCACAGTGTTAATCCAAAACCCTGGAACAGGGATCAAAGATGATTCAAGAGATGCCTTCCAGAACATCAGTTACAGTAGATGGATGAAGTTTTCATCAAGATGGACAACACAGGGTTTGTTGTCTGGATGACAAAATGCTGTGGCAATAACAGATACTTGACAAAAAAGATAAAAAAAGATTAAAGATAAACTCCATCAGACTAACCACAGATTTAAGATAAAGCTGAAAGCTGTGAAGTTGAAAAGCAAGATGAGAACCTTGCATGTCTGCCATGCCCAAGCCCACCCTCAGATCTCCATGACAGTCTGACTGATGCAGCCCTGGAGAGTCTGGCAACTGAAGGACATGCAAAGAAAAAATAAAAAAACACGCAAGAGAAGAGAATGAGCAAAGAATTTGCCTCAATCTCACCCATTCACCACCCCCACATCTCAGGGTCCAGGATCCAGCCCCGCTCTCCTCGACATGTCGGCAGGCCCAAACCCCAGGAGCCTAATCCCCCCACTCTCTTCAGACAGTGGTGGGGCCCGTCAGAGAAACTATCTGGGGCTGGGCCGACTGATGACACTAGGGGATATGAGCCTGAACGAGTGATGGCAGGCAGGGGGCTCTTTGCTCAGCTGTTCTATACAGGGCCAGAGGACAAGGCGACTGCGCTAACTCTGCACACTGTTCCACCACCACTGCTGCTGCCTTCTCCTGCTGCTCTTCGATGAGGCCGCTGCCTTTCTCACGTTACAGCGTTTCCTCACCATTTCCTGAGCTGGAGACTCTGTCTGGCTTTCTTTCTTCAGAGCAGGACCAGCCAGACGATGGCTTTCCCAGCAACTGTACTGCAGCATGCCAGACAGCACAAGAGAAAAGAGCACAAGGGAAAAATCCGCAAGGAAGAGGATGTGATGACAACATGTCCACTAATTAAATACCTTTTGTAATGTAGAAGACAAAACATGTCTCCAGCCTTATGCTGTGTATTACTTCTAGGCTACATAATGCATTTTTCATGAGAGACCACATTATAACCATACTAACAGAGGCAAAGACTTTTTTGCGCTGGATCATGGAGAAGTCTCTCGCTTGGCCTTTTATCCTGAGTTCCCAGCAGGTGCTGCAAGAGCCCCGGAATCAGCCTCCTCATTAGCGCAGTGTGGCTCCTTAATCCCTTAAATTCTGTAGGGACACAGGTGTCCCCCGTCTGTCTCCAGATTAGCCATGTAATCCCAGAGAACCCCCACTCACCCCCGCCCCGCCACATAAACACACACATGCACATACACACGCACACACCATCTTCTCACCATAACACTGTCTCCGCACCACTCCATCACCCACTGCCGACCACTTTGTGACTTTGTGTGTGTGTGTGTGTGTAGGATGTTTGCACAGACAGGGAACTAAGGGTTCACAAAAATGTGAACACAATACCCAAGCACAGCAACTGGACTGGCATTCTGCTGTGGGTGGAAAAAACAGAGGCATATTTAAGGAAGAATGCACCAGGGCGTGCATACTGTGGTGGTGATCCTTCAGCACTGGTGACAGACTGGCCACTTGGATTCTGCAGTGACAGATGCTCACTCACTATAATCTAATGAGTTGTTGACGCTTGGTTATTCTGTGACCTCTAGGTTCAAGGTTAAACTGTGACCAACTCTGCGTCCATTTTTGAGTGGATAAACAGATCTTGGTTGTTGTCACAGAGTTCAACTGGGAACTGCTTCCTTCCTCCCTATGTCTAAAACAAACCTTATGTAATCTCACTGGAAATGCTAGGCCTAGTGATTAGCCTATTTAGTCTTCTGTTGTGGTTAAGGATAGGCAATTAAATACAGTTCAAAACAAAACAATACAAATATGTCTACAACAAATACAGCAGATGCCACTGCTAAAATTTTGTATCACTAAAGATGGTTACAAATATAAAACATGATAACCATGATAATAACTACAGACAAATAAAACTGTGTCTACAATAAGTAACAGTTACCCCAAGACAAGAGGTTCATGTGTCTGGATCTTAACAGATACACTAATTTAGACTTAGCCTAATGCCTCAGTATTACGCAAGTGAGAGCGGAGGTGAGGAGAGGAAAGACTGTACTCATTGCACTGTGAATAGAGTGATTATAGACCATTACTGTATCCTCCCACTTCACATCCTATTTTATGTGAGATTAAATAGCCTACACTCTAAATTGTAGCCATTTTTAGTTCATTTCAACTCTATGAACAAAATATTATCACCTCATTTTTTTACAGTGACTTAAAGGTAGGTTATTTTTAGGGTAATGAACATATAACCCTTGCAAATAGGTTAATCCTATTATGAAATCTACTATGGGTTAAAAAGATAACCTACAGTTGTCTTCCTTAACTAATCTCCAATGCAAAGAAAATGACCACAGATTACAATATTGTTCACTTCAGATAGGAGATGCGAGCTCAGATGAGGTTCAACAGCCATAATGCCAACTCCATAATCCTTTTAGACATTGTAATGGTTTGTTTTATTTTGGTCCCATACACACTTGGTAATCACTACTGTGTGCTGTAGAGTCTGCCCACCACTTCACACCTCCTGGACGTGAAATATTACTGCTGTTGAATCCTTTCACTGAACTAATGTATGTATTGTCTGTTATTGACTAGCCTAGTCATGTCTAAAAAACCTCAAGAGCTATTTGTGCAAAGGCACACACAGTACATGTTGACATAAATAAAAATACATGTAATCCAAGGTTCAAGGAAAGTAATGAACAACTGATCTGAGATCAATAAAAGTGTAAGTGAGATAGGTTGATTGGTCAGTCACTGGCCAGTGTGAACTTTACACTAGACCAGAGAGGTGATATCATTTATTACCTCAACCTACATTCTGTGGAAGCAGGTTGGGCTGTAACTAATACTGTTTTGATCTGATCCATGTCATCATCACTTCCTAGTAGTGTTCTAGACAAAGTGCTGTGCTGAGCAAGCATTCATTAGACATGAAATAGAAGCTACTGTTTGATGCAATTTCTATGGTCTCCGTGGGAAAATTAATACTCTTTCTCTTTTCAGCACTCTTTGATGTAATGTAAATTCTGTGGAAATGCATAAGCCTAAATAACTTTCTTCCTCAACAATCTGTGTTTAGCCTAAGCTAACATCAAGCTTATTAAACTAGTCTTAATTAGACAGAAATCAGTAATACACAGGATTAGGCTATATGGACTGTTTATGATATTTAGTAACTCAATGCTTTTATCAGACCAGACAAACTGACACTACTGCGACATCCTCCATCAAAGGCTGGCGAGTGATGGAGAGCAGCTTCCACACCCCAGTTCAATAAGTCAATGGGGCCTGTGTTGGGCAGCAGCACCAACACCCCAGTCACAATACTCACGGTTAGATAAACAGACCTCAGGCAATACTGAAGGCCCTTGTCTGGGAGTCATTAAAGTCCTACCTTCCAGGGGGGCTTCCCTGCCTAGGAGCATTCCTGACTCCTTCTCCACAGGCCCTGGGTGGCAAGCTTGGAAAGAAGGAGAGGGGGGAGAGAGAGGAAGGGGTAAGGCTTTGCCATCCACCCCCACCCCCCCTACTCCTCCCCAAAAAAGAAAAACAACCACACACACATTTGGGTTTCATTTCAAGCCAGTTTTGGGACAGAGACATAATTTGTGTTGGGCTGTTTAAGTGCGTAGTGATGATTTGTAAAAAGAAAACGGCGTGCTGACAAAACTTGAATTGCTCCATTTGACTGCCGCAGCGCACAGCCCAAGCCCACCCAATGCAGCTCTTTTAGTGCCCCTGTATATCAGAACCTTAACAGCATCCTGGGATGAAATGCCATAACGACAGCAGAGGGAATCTAACTCTAGGCAGAAGACTGGGGAGATAAACAGGTGGGTGTGCTGGTGTTACTGTTGCCATGGGAATTTCAGCATCTTCGCGCAGGCTCCAAACACAGACACCAAAAAAAAAAAAAAAAAAAAAACGATAAATCACCTGTGATGACGATGCAACACCAACTGCATGTGAGGGTTTCTGTTATTTTTAAGTGCCCCAGAGCCACATGAAAGAAGGCATGATTCTTACGAGCAATTCACTGACTTTACATTCTTTTCTAAGGGAGAAAATCCTCCCTATTTCATTCAGGCTCATCTTTGTTCTGCAGCTTGGCAGACAAACCTAAAATATGACCTCACATTCTTCTTCTGCTTTTACTGTATGTGCTGAGGACAGCAATAACCACAGCAGTGTGTGTGGTGTGTGTGTATGTGTGTTCACACAGCACAGTATCAGATGGATGCCCCTTAGCACATTTTTGCAGTAGTAGCCTAGCCTAAGGAATCGCCAAATCACTGGCTGGCTCACTTGCTTTCGGTGCTGTCAAAACACATTAGCCTCTGAGCGCCTACTGCTGGCACCAGCACTAACCGCCCGCTCCATGCCAAGTCCAACAGCCTTATTCGGACCTAGGGAACCTGATTACTGATAAAGGCCCATGACCCATTAACCCTGCTAGGCAGTCGCTCTGATGTGGCTGCCGTGGGACTCTGCGGGGCCATCCAGCTGGGGCAAGTGTTGTGTGACATGGGGGGTGCGAGGGGAACCCAGGGCCAGGATCTGGTCATGGAACTGGACCTCATCTATACCTGCCAATACAATTCACCTGACCACAAACCTGAAGAACACATGGTTCCCTTTCTAGGAAAGTCTAGGGAACTAGGATAGCATAATGCAGACTTTCAAGGCTGTATCATGATAACATGTTTGCTGCTATCACCATTGGCAATAAAAACACCTGGGAATGAAACTTAATACAGGCTACAATTTAATGTTCAGAAAGTCACTGCACACACCCAGTTCCAGTAAGGTACAACATGTGCTGAATATGGAAAATGCAGGCACTGCGGGACTAGAGTTTTTCCATAACCTGATGATGGCTACCATTAAATGAAAGAGTCGTTTCCCTGTGGGATTTTACTAGGTTTGCCTTACTGCAGCCAGCCACACTGCATCAAGCATGAAGGTCAGTGGGATGGGAGGAGCACTTCCAAACCTGTACAGAACAGATTGTGGCATTGTCCTAGCACTTACAGAGCTGTCACTGGGGCCTACATCTAACCCGAATGCTGACTGGAACACACAGGGACCTCCCATACTCGCTGCAGATGTTGCTTTTGGCAAGAGCTTGCCCAACAAAGTCCCTCCTTTTTTTAAACTCGGCCGGCTTCAAAAGGGAGCACACACATCTCGGGAGACGAAAGCGCGGTTTTGCACTGGTCATGACAGGGAAGAAAAAGAAAACATGCACACATGCACGCAGGACGCGCACATACTAACACACACACACACACACACACTGACACACACTCTTACCCTCACACGCAGATATACACTGACACACTCTGATTCACTGGGTCTTGTCCAAAAAGCCTGAGTACAAGCAGTAAGTGCATACACAGACACAATACCTCCACCCTCCTTCCCTCACCCCCCAGCAATGTAGGAGTCCATTAGAGGGGCAGCTGATTCAGTCACTGTCTCGCTATGAAGTGAAGTCGGGCAGCCCAATGGTCAAACTGAAAAGAAAAGCTCGCTACTAACTCATACGGATTAACCTACATTGTGTCTTGACGGGCACTGGTGTGATACAGCTAATTAAGCAATAAAAAATCAGTGACCAGTGAATATCAGCCAACCAAAGGGCTTTATCGGCCAGTCTGAGCCCTTAACCCAGGAACTGCTTTATGCTGTTCTGACTGCCTAAGGGCATTAGGTGGTATTTTGGATTCATAGACATTCCTGTTTCCTAAAAACCCTGCTGAAGTGAAGTGGTGTTACTCTGATGGCCTACTTTCTTTGTGTCCAAAGTAATTTAAGCTTAAAGAAATTTAAAAACCAGGATTCCAGAACAGAATAAGTGACTAGAACTAATGCTATAGACTGATGACAAAATTATGATTTTTCCCCCTAAGAAACTGTAGTTGAAGGTTTGTTGTATTCACAATGTCAGTGGAGCAACTGGGACATTTAAGCTAGCCCTTCAATATTACATAAAAAAACAACCCACACTTTTCAAAGCTACAGAGAGCAAGAGAACTGATTTACCAGCGTCCTCCTCCTCCCCTCCTCTTAACAGCTGTCACCTTGGCTGGAGCCCTGCACTGAATCTTCCCATCATGCTCCTCACCACAATGGGGCAAAGTGCCTCCTCTTGAACTGCCAGCCAATGTTGTTGCTTAAACAGACAACAGACTGATGAGGAACACATAAAGGTTTACGTGTTACATCACCTCAAACCTGTTCCACACACAGCACACCAACAGCACTACAGCCAGACAATGGAGTCAAGACAGACAGACACATAGACACAAACAATGGCTGCTCGTGACAAAATATGACACAAACTGTTTGTGTTTGCGTTGGTTGAATATTGACCTCACGAAATGAGGTCATGTCAGCCTCGGCTGAGCACAATACACACAATGGGCTGTAAAAAGCACGGGGGCACTGCAATCTTATCACTCTGGCATTAGATTTAGCCTATCACTGTGGCTGTTGACAGTAGCAGAAATGTAGTGAGCTACCTGGATTCCTTTTGCTTCACTTGTGTAACTCTCACAAAGGATTGCGCAGGGTATGCCAGGTCATCAATTATAACAACCGTACAGTAACTTTCAACATGTGGTCTAAAAATTAGGCCTACTTTATTTTCTGGGAGACACATCAATTTGGCCAAACAATTCAAGAGAGTGGATCCACTCATCACTCAGAGCTCACAGCCAAGAGAAGAGCTGAATCAGAGTTTGGGAGTCTCTTGATTCAAAGTCTTCATTCTGAGATCAGAGAGTGATTAGCTTATCCTAAAGAGTGAAGCAAGGAGACCAAACGTCTCCATGCGGCCTCATCCATCAGAGGCCATGTCAAGAGTGCATGTGGAGCCCATGCAAGAGCGCAGATCAGCTACAAATCAGGACTGTATCAGTATCCACCTCCACAAGGCAGAGCCAAGGCAATAAAAGCAAACACAAGCCACCACCAGAAAGTTCCAGAAACGAGCGGAGAGCACTGCGCTGTGCCGCACGGAACAAAGCCAATAGTCTGGTTCCCACACGACAAGGCTGACACATGGCCAGCCAGCCTCCGTCGAGCCTCAAGGCACCGACGCAGAGCCTTAAAAAAAGGAGACAGAGAGAGAGAGAGAAGGAAAGAAAAAAGAATCTGCTTTCATACAGCGACCACAGCTTGGGCTCCTCCTGACAGAGTGGAGCCCAGAGCACTGGAGCGGCCCGCCAAAGCCCCAGCTCATGAGCCTCCCTACCCTCCCAGAAAAGAGCTGCAGAAATGAAGGCTAATTAGACCAGCGAGGCCTCCTGTTGCTAAGAAGGGGGGATCTGCAGCGTCACCAGTCGCCTTGCAATCAACCCTCTCCAGGAGGACCAACAACAACCACCCCCCTGGCTACGGGAAGCCAGCTAGGCGTGACCAGCTCTGGCCCAGGCGACCGGGGCAGGGAGCACTGGATGCTGGATGCCGGCAGGTCTGGGTTCAGTGCCAGGCTCTTGGGCCGTGTCTGGAATAAAGAGCGTCTCTGTTCTCTGGCGCTAGGCGCACGGGCCTCGAGCCGCGGCTGAGCCAATGCTTCTGCCCTGAGAATGGGCATTGTTCGCTTGTTTAATGAAGAGTCTGCGTGAAAATGCAAGGAATGCACAGTCTCCTAAACCCATGTTGCTAAGGGGGGCTTTCAGATACTTGACTTAGTTTCCAGTTGAGCATTGCTGGTCCTATGCTACTTCACACAGTTGTCACCACGTAACCATGTAACCAAGAGAACTCCATGCAGAAGGCAAACCTCTCATTAATGACACAGTAAATGCAAGACTGCTCTTCCTGTTAATGCTGCCCTTCTCTGCTTCACAGTACCTAAAAGCCCACTAATTACATAAAGATTAACTTATAAAACCCCAAGCTACAGCAACATTTTGGGCTGTTTGAGGAGAAAATGTGTAATGGGTGAAAGTGAAGAAAATAATGGGGTGCAGACCAGCATCTCAAAACTGCATATGTCAGATCAAGGACAAAAAGCTTTAAATAGCAGTATTCTGTTCTTCTAATTAAAACATCCTGTATTGTAATAGTTCTGTGAACAACAAATAGCTTCTGTCTATGTATAGAAATAGCAAGGGTTTCTCACCTCTAATTAAAACAATACAGAGTCACCAAAGCAATGTGTCGCACACTACTATCTCCTGTTTGGAGAATAAACAATAGCCTAGACCCAACTCTGTTGGCATTCCCTCACGCCAGTGGTGTGTCCCCCATCCCCTTTTACTATCCACACATTGGAGATTGTCTTGAGGACAAAACAGGGTTTATGTTTGAAACAGACCACAATTAACAGCAAAAAATGTGCCACGACTGGCACGTAACCTGCGAGCAGTGACTGAGGGTGACATGTAGCTTATGCCCGGTTGTGTGACTGACACAACTCCAATGAGTCATGTCACACTGCACATCACTTTGTCGCTAACAATTAGCTGAAAAGCACTCTTGTTCTCCTTCACAACATAGGCTATTACTGTACTTGTGTGAAATCTCCTTACACATTTGTTGTGTTGGGTAAATTTGTATGTGTGGGTGTGGTGGGGGATGGGGGGCGAGGGTGGGTCTGTCATGCCTAGATTTTACAAGAACAGGAGATTTATTTAGAACAAAGACTTCTCAGAAGGGGGAAAATAAGTAATGTGAGGAAAAAATAGCATGTATCTGAAAGGAAAATCAGCACAAGCATTAATTCAGAGCATCTGGTGAACAAAAGCATGACGGCTTGAGCCGATCCTATCAAGCTATGGCTGTGAGCAGTTCTCACTCAGTGGCAAACCTTTTCCAGAAGTCATCTGTCCTCTACATTTATAGGAAAGGAGGGTGTTACTGTACAGAGTGACAAACAAGTTTATTTAGCAATCCTTACAAAAACATTTTATAGGCTAATCATGTTCAACTGAATGCAAGTCTAATAGCTTCCAGGCTATTTCCAGAATATGCTCACAACATTAAGCATTTTTTGTTCTACTGGGAGTGTCTTTTTCAAAGTTGAATATAGAAAGGTAACCAAAATATGGCACACTTGCTAAAGCTTTGATCGCAGACATTTAGTAGGCTAATAACATGCTATCACTATATTTAGACAGATGTTTGGTGCCCACAATGTCAACAGTGCCTGCGCTGAACAATTTCAAAGTAGTCATAACAGACAGTATAAAACACACACGCACACACACAAAAAAATGATCAGGGTTCTTTGGCTGCCTTTAAACAAAGCAGCTTAGATGTAATCTGGGCTGACTATTGAGAACTCCAGCTATAACAAAAGCTAAGCCACCAGCTCCCATATGGCATTCAAGTGAGCCCCAATAACTGCCTCATAAACTTCCCTGCTTTGCTGGCGAGGCAGGGCATTCAGTAGAGGGCAGAGCCTTGGCTAAATTAAGAGAGCCATCATTGTGCTTAAGACTGAGCAGACTGTGTCCATGAAAAGTGCATGGTTAGCTGAGGGGAAAACTACAGCTACTGCATTCTTACTGGGGGTGTCATCTTCCGGTGTTCCTGAGCTTTACCCCACAACCAATGACTCAAACCTCAGCACCTCATAAGATTTGGTCAATAAGATTTGGACAATGATTCATTAACATGTAAGACAGGGGTTGTGACGCAAGATACGTGCAAAAAAAAACAACATTGTAGCTAATTAAGTAAGCCTGTAAATCTCTTTCCCTTCACTTTGATAGTGTCTGAAGAAAGTGGCAGTGCAGCTTCATTGAGTAAGCTATGTTATAACACTGTAACAACAGGCCCTATTTGTTTATAAATTACAAATTTGCAGTGTTAAATAAAGTCATGATTGACAGACATGATTTAGGACACTCTTACTCAAGGCTTTGGTGTAACATATCTCATGCTGTCTCTGCTGCTCATGGAGACAACAGTCATGCCGCTGCTGCTATGGCAACAACGCTAGAGTTCAGAGACATGCCCCTGCCTGAAAGGCACTGTTAAATGCCAAACATTTCAAAACCATTTTCCACCCTGGGAATTACCACTGAGATGACTATATTCACATGGGCACATTCCACGACACTAGACACAAGAAACTCAACGTCAGTGACAATAGCAGTCTGCTTTCCTGCTTGAGAGAAAAAAATGGCTAACAAAGGCTAACGCAAAATTTAGTATAAAAATACAGAGGTGGTGCCAAGGACAGTGAAATAGTCATGACCCCTTGCAAGTGTAATGTTTGTGACATGGTGCAACCACTTGCAGCCTACATGGTGGAGAAAAACACACCATGTGAAACATACATGCACTCACTAAGGCATGTTTGTAAACTATCAAGCCAAACAGGTGACACAGACAAAGCATGTTTAACTATTATCTTTTGCAGTCAAGGTCATGTGAGAGACATAAAGTTTGCTCTCCTCTAAGGATGAACCTTAGCGTCACAATTATATCTGGTTTAAATATCAGCCGCAACTCCAGGGATCTTAACATTCCTCAGTGGTAGAGCTACACTGAGTTTTGTCAGGAGTAAGAGCCATTTGGTTCTTCTGAGGGGGTTGACACTCCAAACCAGCCAGAAGCATGCTGTGACCTTTCTAAACCTTCTCCCATCTCTCCAAAATAATTTTAAAAGATTTCTTTCAGCATTTTAACTAGTGTGTTGACACAGGAGTCACATGCATGCCCATATACAAAGAGATATAGGTGACAAGGCAGATCTTGACACTGAGGATTTGGAAATGCCTTTAACACAGAACTGTTTTTACTATATTTGTCAATGACATTTACACTGAATCCTCATAATATTTGGTAGTCTCTCCCCATTGTACACATATAAAATAGGACACTGTCAGGAAGATGGCCTAAGCTGACACTTGTTTAGACTGCTGTAGAGTTAAGACACATGTCTTATATAGTTACTTTCTTCTGGTGTGATTAAAATGCATGGTCATTTGTGGCTGTGGTTCCTGCCCCTGGACATGGATTAGTGAGTGAATTCAGCCTCTTAGTTTTTTCTCCTCTCCTCCTGTCTTCTTTTTATAGACTGTAAAAATAATCAGTCACAGGCAAAAGGTCTGCCGCCAAGTCACACAGAACTACGTCTCTAAATAACATGCCGAACTCTCTGTTCAAGTTCAAGCAGCATTTAAAGAGCTTAGCATTATATAGCCTCTCCTCTTCCAGTCAGGCTAATTACTCTATCATAGCAATGGAGTGAGAGGTCGCACACATCACACATCACAGTCACACTCTGACTCAGTCCCTTGCATGCACAATTAGCGGCTGGGCAGCCAGCTGCCATGGATGACATGCATCAGGGTTTAAACAGCAGTAAATAACATTAAGTGCGATTAAAAACACTAAACACTGCTAATGCCATGCGGAGTGCTGCCTGCCAAAGGTGGAAAGACATCAGCCTGGCAAGCAGGCTTGAGTTGCCTTGCCTGGCATGCAAGTCAGTCAGTGTGAGAGATGAGGCTCTGGAGTTGATCTCTAACCAGTCATCCATCACTTCACCTCAGAAGGACGTAGCATGAGATGCCAGCCAGGGGGATGCCATTCCAGCAAAAAGGAGATTAGAGCATGTCTGCTGTTTGCATGGGGGTGCAGTTGCTTCAGTGACTAGTCTACTGAGCAATGTAGTCCACTCTCTTCTAAACAGAAGTTTGGTAAAAAGCTTAGCAATCTTTGTTCTCTTAAACTACTAATGCGGTTAATTTCTCCATATTGTTAGAATCATGGTGGTGCCTAAGGCATCGTAGAGCAGACACCAGTGTGCTTGACAAAACAATACAGAGACAACCATCTTCACAGGCTGCAACAAACAGGTGATCCTAGAAGCAGACGAGATTAGGCAGGTTTTCCAGAGCCATGCACTCAAGCCTGTGCATCTTGCGTCAGCACAAACAGAGGTCTGGCCTCTCTCTCTCTCTCTCTCGGTCTCCCTGCCTCTGTCTCTAAGAGAGCCAGATTCATCTGCCCGAGACACACAGCAATTATGCCCCAACAAGAACACTGTGACACGCATTAGTGACTCCCACGAAAAACTCGCTCCATTAGGTAATAAAGGGTGCATGGGGTCCCAGCCTGCTTTATCAGCAAACAAAACCACTGCTTCAAGTTATGGATGAATAACTCATAACAAAGAAAATTTCATTTCCTTTCCCAACTGCTCCACCTTTCCAACCGTCTGTTTGCAACACAGATTTAGCTTTTCTCGAATGATGAAACTATGTCTTACACAAAACTACTGTAACAAATGAATTTATCATTATGCCTCTCAAAAACTCACATCCTAGTCTTGGCTACACAATGTTAAATAAGTCCAAATCTTAGTTTCCAGCTTGCCCCAAAGGTAGCCTACTAATTGACACCAGTCTGTAGCATTCTAAGCCTAGTGAACGGGAGTATTTCCTAGGTTCAGCCATGGGCCCATGCTCAAAGAGTGTAAGCTGCAATGCTAAGACTCTAATGTAAAGTCAGTGCCCCAGAGTTTAGCAATAGATTAAACCACCCTAATGTCTGACCCACATTCAGACGCCCTTAAAAATCAAGTCCAGCTGAAGGATGCAGGCTTTTTTTTAACAACTTGGGCAAAAGTCCGTTCAGCACCAAAAAAAGTAGAATTCCATCATAATACATTCTTCACATTCATGTGGCATTCCCAGGTGCAACCCGAGTTCAAAGAGACAATCTCATTACAAAAGCCTTTGAATTATGAAATGGGTCTTTAAATCAACTGGTCGACAGAAATCTGAATAACTGCACTTGAGTTGGCTAGTGAAAAACGTAATGTGTTGCCGTCACAATTTGAAAAATAAATAAATAAATAATTTGCCATCAAAACCGTGCTGATTATTCAAACAGGTGGGTGGAGTAGCCAAAGTGATCATAACTTGACCAGTGAATGGATAACGTTCATGTAACTTGAATGTTAACTGTAGTTCAGTGTGTTTTGACATACGACTACAATAAGTTTAGCAGTTAGCAAGCTATAATGGTTATTATTATTATTCATTCTAAAAAGAGTAGGATACTTAATTTACACTTAAGATACAAACAGGCTAATACCAGACATTTCTGTTTTCTATCTGTGCAGACCTTGGCTACTTGCAATTGTGTGACGGTAGATGACTATACGCTGATAAATATCAACCAGTTGATATCACCTATCAAGTCCGTCATGTCTTAGAAAAGTAAATGTTACCTAGCCTAATGTCAACAAATATAATATTGATACCTAGCCTATCGATAAGTTGCAGAGTAGCCTACTTAGTTTGACGCAAAGTAGTCATCTTTTAGAGCCGACACACACAAAGCTTATTAATGTTAATAGAAATGTACAGATACAACCAGTGTTTCGATAAAGTAACGGAAAGATCGACTCCGTTTGCTAGCTAAAGATGAAACAACCATAATGCAGCGTGTGAAGGAGTTCTGAGACCAGCCCCAAACAGATGTGCGGACGAAAAGAGAGGCAAGGGTCGAACAAAGACCAGGATACAATTTCAAAGACATTACACAGAAAGTAAAGTTGTGTTTACCCACCAAAACAACTGCAAATCGTTCCTCTAATTCACCTGGCTCCGGCATGGGCAGTTTTAAAGGCATGTTATGTCCCCTGAAGTCAGTTTGTTGGTCCATACTCCCTGCGTTCCCCATGTTTCAATGTGGTGTGGCTACTTCAGTCGCCTTCTCTTCTCGTCTTCCACTTCAAAAAATCACGGAGAGTAAAACAAAAAGGTATCCGATACTGGAAGGAGACGTTCCTAATTCTCCTGCTCTATCCCAGCCTGATCACTTCACACCGACACACTGTAGGCGCAAGCTCTAAAAGGCGACTTAACCAAAGACAAGAGTTTTCCTCAAGCATTATAACGTTCTGGCGGAATTCGGCAGCAACTTCAGTAACCGCGCAATGAAATCAAAAAACGTGTCTTATCCGTATCTTGCACAATTTCTGCACCACTCCCAGTTAGCTGTTATGGTGACGATGTGCATGATTCAGGCTAAGCGGTTCCCCGTCTGTGTTGCCTGTTAATCCTTGCAATGCTGACCAACAGATACAGTGGAGGATCCAAACTGCACCGCACACTACATTGAATCACAGTTCTACACAATAAGCCTTTCAGATTGGCCTCCCACTTGGGCGTGCCAAAAAGCCGTAGTTAAGGAGACGATGTTTTGTTCGGTTGCATTATGGTATTTGAAGTCCCCAACATGTGCTTTTTTTAAAACAAAAATAAACCTTTTGATGTTGTTTTATTTATTGTCATATTAACACTCTGGAGGAAATCATAACGACCACACTGATGTGCCTTAAGAAAAGAGAGAATACGCCTACTTAAGGGAATAGTGTAGCGATATATAAAACAGGTTTTCACCATGAAAGAGAATGATAGTTTTTACAAAGTCTGAACTCAAAGCGTCTAAACTCAAATCGGCTGGGCAGATGCAAGCTTAGGATCCAGGACAAACAAGGCGGGGTCTGAACTTGAGTGGATGATATCATTGGGACTTTTGTGAGAGACGCTCCAGATGTTAAGGGATTTAAAGGACAGCATCAACAGGGCGGCAGCTCAAGCAGGGTCACTAGGCGAGGCTACTCCACAGTGCAGATAGGCGCAATTAAAAATGCCATTTAAAAGTGGGCCGACAAATAAACGCGACACAAAAAAGGTCTATAAGGCAAGTATTGGATGTCAGATGAAGTAGCCCGTAGGGTCTTTATTAAGCCGAGGCCTAAATGATCAATGGCCAAACATAGTGCCAAAACGTAATGCCATGTCTCAGAGTTCAGTGAAAATTCCAATATGATACTCGCAAGAATAATGTTGACCTAATAAACTGCTATATACATTGTCAGCCCAGGTCCATAATCTAGAATAATGGTCATCCGACTGATTCACAGTAACATCTTGTTGTAAAATAGAATAAAAATCATTTGTAAGTCTGATTAATTGACTTAGGCCTTTAGGAGGAACAGAAAACTGGAGTTTTAGTGTGTGGTGGTCAGCGGGGAGTCTGGGTGGGGCTGGCATGGCCCTAATGGGCAGTGGTGTCACAGACAGATGGAGCTCAGCTGGCAGGGGTGGCCTGTTATGGGCTCAGGTGTTCCACAGACAGTTCCTCTCATGATGGGGAAGATGATGAGGAGTAGGGACTCTCCACTGAGGGCCATCCTGACCATCCCGGATGTTTGGACACTATACCCGAAAGTATTCTTTTGTGTGTTTCATGCTGGGGGTCTCAGCAAAAACTTTTTTTGGTTAGTTGTTATAGTAGTATTACATTGCAATGGGCTGTGAAGTTTTATAAACATATTACAAAGCACTTATAACACTGCAAGGTAAACAGAACATGCTCCCAAAAGGAGCACTACTAATGGGTCTGTAACAAAACCAGCAGGAGGATGTAAACCAGTAGCACTCTGGCAGAGGTTGGTTTAATTATAAGGCTTACTAGACCCCAAAGTCATATAAAGTTGCTAAGTGGATAAAACGTAGATAGTAGATAGTAACATCTGAGTCCTCCCACATGTTTGGGAGCTCACCAAATTGTATTTCGAAAAGTGTTCAACAGCTGCAGGTCACAGTCCTCACAGTGGGAGCAGACCTGAAGGTGAGGGGGGAGATACCCTACAGCTGTCAGATATCAAGTTGGTTTAAGATCTCCTGAGGGTTTTGGAGTGAACTATAAGGAAATGTAAAATGCCAAACCTGTGCCAAAAGTAATGGCTAAACAATGCAATCTCTGTGTCAGAGTATCTCACGGGGGACTCTGCTCAAGCAGATGTTGCTAAATTTGACTGCAAAGCAGCCAAAAAGGAGTAGTGTTCCTTAGGGCTCGCAGTGTGCACACTCATGGGTGTGGAGGCCGGAATGACGCACAGAGAGAACATTGTAATCCAGACATCAAGTGTTGCCAGACCCCACAGCCATGCCCCTCTTTATAATACAATCAATAGACCAGACGTTGGTCTGGAGAGTTGCGGGGTAGTGGGCTTTCAATCTTTTGTGCCTTAATAGGAAATAAACTGATACACTCAATCAACAATTAACAACATAAATCTAAAAAAAAAGCTTAGGGGAAAGTAAGCATACGATTAAAACATCTAAAATCCAGAATGTTTTTGGGCTAAATGTTGACCCTTCATGGTTTTCAAACAGTGTGCTGAAAAGCCACACAACAGAATGCAACACAGCCATCTAGTGGTTATTGGTGGTATTGCATGTCCTACATCCCTCAATCTTCAGAATAAACATTTTCCTAAGCAAAAAGGCTGAGACTATGCTCTGTTATTTGTTGGTATAAATCCACAAGTCATTCATAAAAAGAAAACAATATATTTTTGTGATAAAATTTATTCTATGACAGTGAGTAACTACAACTGCAGAGTTCTCATTACACTGTAATCTGAACTTTGTCAAACTGGTACATTTTATAAAAATTAGGGAAATATAATCTACACCATCTAATATAAAACATAATCATAACTGTGTTACTGCACCATTTGGTGAAAGAAGTGAAACTGGGAAAATAGTGAAAAATTGTACGTGCCTAGAAAACCGATGCACAAATAATATCAGTTGTACTAAGGCTGCTCTAAAGAAAAACTTTTAAAAGGAGCGTCAGTCCAATACTTCAGTGTTGACACCACAACACACAAACACACTTGTGATTAAGGCCTGTTTGGTTGGGAGAAATCTCAATGAAATGTCACAGAAAACCTTTAAATAATTGGTTAAACATACCAGCTGGAATGTGGATAATTTCATAGTTAAGTTATAAATACTGATATCTGATATTGTTTTTACTGTTGAATAAATGAAGAGAAAACAAACAAACAAACAAACAAAAGAAGCGGACTGAAAACCAACCACAAAAAAAAGAAAAAAGAATTGAAAGTGCACAAAACATCACAAGAGTGATCAAAGCCCCATCTTCCATGCATCCACAGTCTTTTCCCAGAGAGTGAGGGCCTTACCAAAAGCAACTAGTAAACAAAAGTAATGTTAAATAAGATCTTCTGCGATGTTCTTTACGTTTATCTTGTACCGATTATTCCTCCTCTTCTTCCTCTTCCTCCTCTTCTCCTCCCCCCATAACCTCCACTATGAGTTCGGCAATGCATGTTGCCTCCCCCAGGCTGTTCACAGCTTTGCAGGTGTACTTGGCATCGTCATCCCCAGACACATCAGAGATAACCAGGCTGCAGTTGCCATCCTCGTCGTAGTCGATCTGGTAGTGCCGTGAGTCTTTGATTGGCTGGTCGTCCTTGTACCACACCACCTCTGGGTCAGGGAAGCCTGAGGAGAGAAGGACACACGGGGGTAGGAGGCTTTGTGTGTTCACAGGATGTTGACTGTATTACAGATAAAACACACAGATCACAACAGATTAAACTTGTTTGGCCCTAATCAGAGTTAATCTGTGACCCACATCTTGAGAGAATAGGATTAGCCTGTATGGCATGAGGTATTTTTATTGGAGTTGGAGTTGATTTGGTTGATATGCCTATCTGGATTCATTTAGGATTTTTCTGCATTACACCACTACTTGCTAGCTTATTGGCATTCTTACAGTAATACCTGTACCTTTTGTGAATGACTTGCACCTCATATTCAATTGCCTCAATAATCTCAGCTCAATATGGTATTACCTGTCTTACTGTTCAGTATGAACACTCGATAAACCTCTTAAGACAAGACACCTCCATTAACTCCACAACAGAGCCATACCTTCAATTGTGCATTCAAAACGAGCAGCACTGCCTTCCACCACCTCTACGTCCTTAATGACGTCACCAAAGCTGGGCTTCACGGGCGTCCTGTCTTCTGCCTCCCCGGCTTCCAAGAACTGGGTGTCCTCTGTACAAAGGGGTAAAAGGACGTCATCATCAAGCTACATGTATATATTAGAATTACTTCAGTAAAAGTGCTCTTAGTAGATATAGAAGTTGCAACTGGCAGCGGCTCAGCAAAAACATTTCTTATTCCATCTATGCACACTAGCACCCCTCCAATGTCCATTAACAAGGGGTCTGAGAGCACTGAGTGACATTAATAAAACAACTGGCCCAAGCTGAGATGACAAGGCTAGTTCATGTATTTAGACAAGAGTGAACTTTGTTGACATGCCACCTTCTGTGGGGGATCCTTTCTTGGCATGGAGGCCAGCCATCATTGCCATGTTGGACAGTCTGCCAATGGCCCGCAATGCATGCCCCGTTTTCTGCCAAGGAAATGACAACATGGTCAACTGACTTTAGTGGTACAAAAAGCCATTCTAATTCATACAAAAAAATGTCAACATTTAACTTACCGTAAAAGGATACTATTCTTAAATCTGGGGTCTAAATTTTCAGTATGGACATAAATGAATGAAACTTTTCCAGTATTAAATTTGAATGCTTTAAAAAGACTGCAATGTAAACACAGGAAAAGCTGAAAACACTCTGGTGTCTGGAATCTGGTCTAAGACTCCTCTAAGACAAGCTTGGGTACCTTAAAGAACACCTTTTAAAGGCAATGTTGTTGAGCAAATGTCCACTATGGACATGAATGAATGAATCACTCTTCTGAGTTTGAATGCTTAAGTACCAAGTTAGAATGCTTAAAGGGGTCTGCTTCAAAAAGGCTAATGTACAGGACAAGCCCAAAGCATCATCAAGGTAGTTTTCTATTTCAACACAGCACTAACACAATTTCTTCTTTCAGAGTTTCTCAGGCCTCATTCAAGGTCCACAAGTGAACAATGGACATTATGAACAGACACACACATTTTTGACCTCAGAAATGTCTGTTTAAGATAGAACCATCTGTCCATTCCATCGATTTCAACAGCTGGATTTTCAGAGGGGCAGAATGCTCAGTTCTAATTTTATTTATGAAAGCCTTACCCCACCATTAATCATGGAATAGATTCCACTTCTCAGCACAGATGCCCAGGTGACTGATCCCCTTTCAGGGAGACTTTCTAGTTACCTGCCATTTTCTCCTCAAGAGGTATTTCTTCATTCTCTCTTTGGATAGTGCCTTGGCCTCCATAGTTTTGGTGTCCTGTTTCAGCCATGGGTGTTCCAAGCACTGATCGCACGACAGACGGTCACTGCACAAGAACACACGAGTCATTCGAGTGGTGGTGTCTGAGATTGAACACACTGCAAACATACAGACATGGCAGACATTGGTGTGTGTGTGTGTGTGTGTGTGTGTGCATGTGCATGTGTGTATGTATGTGTGTGTGTGCATATGTCCATGCATGCATGTGTTTGAGAGACATCAGGGAGCTATTAGCCAACCACTGTGACTGTGAATCAAGGATCTCCTTGACACATCAGCTATTCAAACACCAGACATATGTAACACTGATCAAAGGCATCCTGTGGCAGGGCAGGGCAGGGCAGGGCTGGGCCTGAATGTGTGGAGGGTTGGCAGGGATGGCCTTACTTCTTGTCCTTCTTTAGAAGGTTTGTGATGAAGTCCTTGGCCACGTCTGAAATGTCGTCAAAGGCCTCGTCTTCAAAATCCCAGGTGGCTGAGGTGACATTAGCCAGCGTCTCACCATCATTATCCCCCATGAATGGAGACAGCCCACTAACCCTGAGAGAGAGAGAGAGAGTGAGAGAGAGAGAGAGAAAAAAGAGTTTTTAAAGAATCCAAAGAACTACATGCACAATCTGACAGCATTCAATAAAAAGCTGATGTTATTCAATGTGCAGAGCACAGTCTTGCATCTGGCTAATTCAAAAAGGTTGACAGTATAACATATGTTTTAATGTCTGGAGTTATATGGGGTTATATAAGCTAATGAAGAAATATATTACGGTAAACTTTAAGGTAAACTTTAAGGTGAAATCACAACAGTGAAACAGCATTACCACATTAGTGACATACAAAAGAGTGACTGATACGTTAAGAAGGCCTAACCACTAGGCCCAAACCATAGTATCGGGTCATCAGGCATCACAGAACACATCACACTGAATTTGCTCCTAACACCCTCTAATGAAAATAAGAAAAGACACCATCTCTCTGAGATTACAGTTTAGTACATCCCGGCTCCTGATGTGAGTGAATGATATATCCTGGATATTTAAGAGGATCTTCAAGATCTCCAGAGACTTAAATGGGTGCTAGAATTAAATGTATCCAATGGCATTATAAGTTATACTTATTTATTAAAGCCTTTCATGATTGAGATTGACTGAAAAATGACATTTAAATGTAATTCTAGGCCGTGTCTGTCCCCGACGCCACATACAGAAACAAAAATTGAATACAAGATGACTTGACCAAAGTAAACACAGTGACCTTTATATTATGGCAAGGCAATACCCCTTATTGACACTTAATACCATTGCGTGGATGAACAAGTCAGCAGCTTCTGGCCTCTTATCTCTCAAACTGCAGTGACATTCTGCACCACACGACACTGCAAAACTATCCCTAGGTACCAACAGGTGCCAACAACAACACTTACTTCCTGCAGCTCAGTTTCTGTCTGAGCACAAGCCCACATGGTTAGAGAGAGCGCTGGGGGCTGGCTGGCTGGGGGCTGGCTGGCTGGGGGCTCCCACAAATCAGTAGCTGATGGAGATGATAGAGGCTCAGTGCAAACACAGGAAAGCTGAGTTATGTGGCCAGAGCTGGGGCAAAGAGGGGGAGCCGAAGGGGAGAGAAAGGGGGTTCTTAGACGGGGGCCCCTTGCGCATGGTGTGGGTGTGCTCTGCGTTCCATCGGATACGTTTACGGAGCCCATAAGTGTTCCTCTGATGTTCCTGCCGGGGCTGCAGTGTACATAAACTTTGGGGCTGGAGCGGGCCTGAGGACCACCTGGTAGCGGACTGTACGGCCCAAGAACTAGGAGTATGAAACCAGAGCCACCTGGTGTTCAAAGCCTTCCCTTCTCCTCTCCATGTGGCAGCCGGCTTACAATAATTAAGTGGATGTGTGGGCATGGACACTGGGAAATATATATTTCGAAGGGCTCTGTTTGTTTCAACTGAGACCATGAAAAATACAGCCCCCGTCTCCCCTATTCTCCATTTACTTTCCCTGTACGTGTATATGTGCTCTACTCCTCTTTTCTGGAGATGAAAGGATCGGGACAGAACATGAAAGAACAGAGGGACGGTTACACCAATTCTTTCTCTGGCCAACCATGACAAGTGTAGGTCTGCCTGAGAAAACAGCACTCTGGGCAGCATAAACATCAGGTGAACACTCAAACTTACAGGATGTAGCAGATGACACCTATGCTCCACATGTCTGTGGAATAACTGATGGGCTCATAGTTGATCACCTCTGGGGCCACAAACTCAGGGGTTCCAAAGAGAACTTTGACCTTCCCGGCATTTCCTGTAACACATCACACAAGCGCACAATGAGATGAAAGTGTTCAATACTGAAATAAATTTTTGTTTCAGCTAGAAACAATGTCCACAAAACTGAGTTCCACAGTGTGTTGACGAGTTTTACTGTCCACATTATAAGCACCACACATCACAGCCACAGTTTAAGCTTCATGACTGTTGTGATGGAAAAAGGTATTCAGATTGGAGAGCAGTGCAGTGTTTGTAAGGGTGTCAGAGAGCGTACAATGGAGTCAGATTACCTAGTCTGCGAGCCAGGCCAAAGTCAATGAGCTTGATCTTGCTGCCCGTCTTGTTGACACACATAATGTTCTCTGGCTTCAGGTCCAGGTGGACAATGCCCTGCTTGTGAATGAAGTTGACGCCAGCCACAATCTGCAGCATGTACTTGATCACCTCCCTCTCAGACAGCTCAAAGTCCTCGTCGATGATTCGCTCAAACAGCTCTCCACCTGAAATCCTGCAAGCCACATTAGTTTTCAGTTATGGCCATAAATCTGCTCATGCAGAAGGCCAGCCGAGGGAGACTAAACTTGTCTAGGAGGTCAAGCTCTTGTGTCAAGAAAGTTAAGTGGGCTGTTTTTCTTTGCCGGGACAAAAAAGGAGAGGTCACTATTTTTATCTTTGTCTGAATATTTCACATACTTGAGAAAATTCTTCCCTGAGCTGTATTTAAATCATCAGTTTTCCATTCAGAGAAACCAGAGAATCTAGGCATGGAATGTATGGAATGCAAGTGCCAGGGCACTGAGGACTGTTATGATAGATATTTATCACATTGCATTCAAAGCAGTGAGCAGTAGACCTTTCACTTATAATGACAAAAGAAAACAATTTCATAAAATGAGAGAAGTAAGAAAATAATTGTTCGGATACAACTGCAAATCAGACAGCCATGCTGGAAGTTTCTATTCTAAATGTACAGGAAAGGTAGACTATACTCACATTTCTAATACCATGACGATATTGGCCTCACACTCGAAGGCGTCGACCAGCTGGACCAGCTTGGGGTGGTGCAGGTCGTTCATGATGCCAATCTCCTCCCTCACCTCTTTCTTCTCCTTCTCTGAGTAAGCTTTGATGAACTTTCCGGCCCACACCTTCTTTGTGGATTTCTCAATAAGTTTAAATACTGTCCCAAATTTACCCCTAAAAAATTATATCAACATGACATTTCAACATACAGTATATCAGTAAACACAAACGTAACATGTGTGCCTCTGGATGCAATGTGAAACATTTAATGATTGAGAAATCTATGAGGGCATAGTGATTAAGTCTTTATGGACAAATCAACAAACCAACCAGACTGAGCCTTATTTACCAACCATTCTTAAGAAGAAATTTGTTCTTAAGAGCCACTTAAAACCCACTTATGTAGTTTTTGCATTCACTAACATTTTCTTATGTGATCATAGGTAAAAACTAAATCCATGAATACAAGAGCATTTGAACCTATAAGCAGTGATTTATTTATGCAAAAACATAAATAAATAACGGTTCAATTCTGCAGTTGTAAAACACAGGATTTAAACGGCAGGCTTACCTTAAGAACAAATCTAAGGATATTTGATGATACTGGTGAACGAGGCCCATTGATACTTACGCTCCTAGCCTATCTTCTACGCTGTAGAAGTCTTTGACATTCACATCATTTTTGATGGACACTGTTTTATAGTCCGGCACCTTCTCGTTTTCTAAAAAAAAAAAATGCAACAATATTTTTACTGTGAGTTTACAACATTTTTAGCCTCACATATGAACTATATGTTTTAATAACTGCGGCAGGTACATACCTTCATCAGATACCTCAGGTTCCTCCTCTGGTTCTGTTTAAAGGAAAAAAATAAAAGAAACAGTCACAACATGCAATAAATTTCTTATTATGCTGGGAGATCCAGGGACTGTTCAAAAATTAGCCACAAGGGGGAGCTCACCCTCTTCCTCCACTCCCACAGTCACAGCAACTGATTCAGCACTGGGCTCCCCGGTTCCATAGATGTTGATGGCCCGCACACGGAACTTGTACTCCCTATCAGCTGTGAGGTTTTGGACATAGTAGTAGGTGTTGGCGCAGGATGCCAGGTCCTTCCACTTCTTGGTGATGGAATCCCAGATCTCCAGGTTGTAAGACTGGACAGCGCTGCCACCATCATAAGATGGGCCCCGCCACTGCAGGGTGAGGGTGCTCTTGCCGATTTCCGAGACTGTGGGGACGCGAGCAGGGGGATCCGGTTTGTCTGAGAAGCACAGAGATTTAAGAGTTAACAGGTTACAGGGGGTGGTGGTAGCGTAGCGGTTAAGGAACCTGGATAGCATGCAAGTAGCCTGTAAAGTTGTGGGTTTGAATCCCAGCTGCCTCTGAGCAAGGCACTTAATCTTAGGTTGCTCTAGGGGAGACTGGCCCTGAACACTTGATAGTTGACAAAATGTAAGTTGCTTTGGATAAAAGCATCTGCTAAACATGTAAAGGTAATGTTACAAGCTACCTAGTGGTGCAATTACAATACACACACAACTTCAATTAAGCTTGTGTTTTCACACAACAACAACAACAACAAAAATCCTCACATAGCAGACAAAGTAGCTAGCCTTACAAAACCAGGTGTTGCTTGCGTCGACTTCAGATGTCTCCATAGAGACACACACATTTTGCTTTCGACACCTGGAACGAAACAATGAGTTTATCTATGGGGGACATAGATACAACTCCCTCCGCCTCACAAATGTCAGCTCCCTTGTGGCATCACTGAGCAGCTGTTGTGGTGGAAGGACTTGCCATTCGCAACTTTTTTAACACTGACTGCTCTTCAATGGAAGCTGCCTCATCTCCCTTCAAAGCACAGTAAATGTGAGCAGGTAGACAGTGTCCACTCCCCCCCCCCACCCAAGGGAGCATAATCTGTATGGCAGACAGACAGATTTTTCAGTGTTTTTTACCCAGGGCCTTATAAATCACTGTTTGCATGCTAGGCACTCACCGAATGAACTCTGACGGAGAGGATGCATTTCGCCGTAGAAAGGGGAGAAGAACGTTTGCTCTAGTGCACTAACAAGCAATGAAGTGGTTGCATTGCTGTAAAGCCAGGGTCTCGTGGTCTCTTTGAAGTGTTAATAGTGCACTTGGAGGGAAGGAGGCACATCATAAACAGGCCATTTATGGGGACCGGCATAATAATGCCTGGAGCTGCTCCAGCAATCCTCCAGTGCTGGGGTCTGGGCTGCTCTGAGCCTCTCAAAGAGTTGTCTGGCCAGTGGCTTACATCTCTGCACTGCTGATGGATGGTGTGTGGAAAGTGGAGCTCCTCCAAAGACGAGGCTCTCAATTTCTACTAGTGTCGGTGGCAGGCTGTGAGATAGAGGAAATGGCGAGGTGGAAAAATGCATCCAGTCACATACTCATCCTTTGCTCTGTCTCCCGCAGTAGTCACGCCAACCCCCCCACCTCCATCAACATGACTTTACGCCATTCAGTGAAACATAAGTTTCAAAATACTTTGTTTCCACTCCTTTCTGGTGAAGCCTGGGGGCGAGTTGTTGATGGAACCGAGAGCCTTAAAAGGCTAATGGAGGATTCTGTGTGTGGTGTTGGGGGGGGGGGGGGTATGAGCCCTGTGGACTGTAGGTTCTAGAGCTACCTCTCAGCACTGCAGCTATTGTACCACATTCCACAAGCCAGTGGCACAGGAATACCCTTAGCCTGGATTAGCGGCGAGAAGGGCCCTGCCACCTGGCACGCAACACAGCCTCCAGTCACTCAGGGAGAATGATGGGATTGCAGACCACCCTTGTGTGCCATCCATATATTGTCTTGGTGTTCATAAACCAGCAATCAAATTCATAAATTACACCACTAAAACCTCAACAGGAGAAGCTAATGATACCTGCAATAGTGAAGTGTTTTAAGAAGGCATAAAAGAGTCTAAAATAATGCTTTTAGATCATTTTTACCCATGCATTGTAGAATTTTCCATCTGGCATTTCTTGTACAAAAATGTCTTTTGCTTTGTTTACCTAAACTGCAAATTGTTTTGAAGATGCCTAATCGAGGAGGATTTAAAGTAACTTGCCCATGCGAAAACTCAACTGGTAATAAACCATTACCTACCAACAATGGTGAGATTGAGTGCAGCCTGTCTCATGCCATAGTTGTTTCGGACCTCCACCGTGTAGCAACCACAGTCCTCGTCCTGACTGGCGGGGATGTACAGTCTACTGGTTGTCTCTGTGGTCTCAATGACTAAATCTGTCTTGCCAAGTTGTATCTGGGGAGTACAACACATTACACCTTTTAGACAAGGAAAACGAGATCTTGTCCAGAACCATGAGATATGAACCATCAGAGCTCTTGGACGACTCAACACACATGGGAAACAAAATACCAACAACCAATAATTCAAGAACAACAAATAGTGCGGCCGCAGTTTGTTATTGTGTTTACAAAGGCGAAATTGCCTGTGTAAATCTGGGCCTCCTGCCCAAGAGGAGGACACAGAGGCAAAAATCTGTTGGTGCAAATAGAATGTTTGTTTTCCAGCCGTTGGCAGAGCACACGGACAGGACAGAGGAGCGGGAGGGTTGGGGTGTTTGGATTTGGCTCACTCTTACCGGCTTGCGGAACTTGAGCCAGTTGCAGGTAATGGGCTGGGCTCCAACGAACTTGCAGAGAATATCCACTGGCTGGCCGGCAAGGACCTTCATGTCATCAGGGAACTCCAGGACCGTAGGAGGGCCTGTACAAAGACAGAGACAGCAAAGAGGTGCAAGGTGCTACACACACACACACACACATACACACATACACACACACACACCCCTCCTGACATCACTCGAACGGCTACCAAAAGCAGAGGTTCCCAATCTTTCCTCTGATGGTTTCCCCAGTCACTTCAAACTCTCAACCTGGTGGGGCCTGTGATTGTCCAGGCCTGAACTCCCTCCAGTGCAACTGTAATGATTTTAGTTGCTTCAAAAGCAAACACCACATGGTGACGCAGCAGATGTGGATGTGTGAGTCCTAATAATCAACCCATGAAAGACCCCTCAAGACTAGTGTACGAGCGCATAATATTGACTTAGATGCCATGGAGGTGTCTGTTGCCTTACGTGCACTGTAGGTTGTGTGGGCTGTATCTACTGTCTATGACCACAGCTACATGAGCATATTTCACAAAGAAAGTTGCAGTTAAGTGTTACCTTGTTTAGATGCTGTTTTTGAAGGGGGCTTCTTTATTCTGGCTTCATCTGAGGGAGAGAAAACATTACGCATTTGCTTAATTAGGGCACAGCCAAAACTGAAACAGCAGTCTCCTACACATGCAGGCTAGGCACAGCAGGCCTATTCATAGCCTAGAAATATGTTATTAAACATGCCAAAAACATAACAAAATAGCAAAATTATGAAAGGCTAAATGTTGATGCTATTGATTTATGCAACTGATGCCCTTACATAATATGAAATATGTTTCATGTTTTTTGGTGAGACATATTATCATCTGTCAGATTGTCATAGAGTAAAGCAAATCAAATACAGTGCATTAGTGCATACTCAGCATCCATTTTCTAGGACATTCATCTAGAAATGGGACATGGGTATGAGGCCCTAATGCATTTGTTTGGGAGAAGAAGAGGGTTGCTCCGCAGGTGGTGGAGTACATGGGAAAGCAAATATAAACTCCTGTGCTTGATAAGTGAGCCTGGGGTGAGGGTGTGGGGTGAACCGTTCCCCTGTGGATGTCCTAGGAGAGGGCCGGCCGGTGTGTGCTTATGCTCTCCAGCATTTGCCTTTTTTGGTCACGCTAAAAATAGGTCCCCAAGTAGTCAGGAAATCGCCCCCTGGCACTATTTGTTTTAAATTTGATTGCTGTCAAGAAACAGCAGAGAAACGGCTTAATGCAAAAGGCTGAAACGGTTGGTTGCAGCAATGCGGATATTTAATCTGAACCAATTAAACTTTAATTCTGGGACAGCTCTATCATCAGTCATGCCAAACCACCCCCTTCAATCTCCCTCTCTCTCCACCCCTCCCACTGCACTCCCCTCTTTCTGCCTCTGAGACCATGGTGCTCGCTCTCTGTGGAAATAAAAACATCCTTTTTCCAACACAAAACTATTTCAGCGCTCGGTTCAAGCCCACATACAGGAATCAGTGGTTCAAACAGAACACACAACTGCTGGGAGTGATTTAGTACAGTTCCATGTCAAAACTCAACAACAAATTATGTTAGTTATGTAGAATGCGATCAAACTCAACACATTGTGTCATTTAAAAAAACACACACACACACACACACTTACTCGCACACAGTATTGCATGGTTGTAGCATCTGTTTTAGAGCCATGGCCAACTCAGCAATGGCATTCATTCTGATGAAACCCACTGCAATCATATGCTACAAAATCCAACAATTGGTAATGTTTTGGTTGCATTTAGAGAAACTGGTTTGAGTTTGTGATTATGCATGACTTGCTATCATGTCATCTCCTTCAGGCCTCTCTGAGGAGTCTGGATAAACACAAGAGAGGGGCAACAAAATAGATATGGAGTCACAGAGAGGACAAAAAAGCCTAAAGCCAGACTATAGCCTGTGATTTTGTAGAAGAAAGTACATTAAATCATCAGAAGAGTTTTTCTTTCTGACATGCACTGCACTGTTGTGCTGTGGAGTGCTACAAGAACTCTTAGACACCGTAGTTTTTTCCATGTCTTTCAAGAAGAACGTGTCAGAACTCTGTGCAACAGAATGTTAATGATGAAAGAACGGTCAAAGGACACTTGGGAAAAGAGTGACAGAGAGCGAGTGAAGGAGATCGAGAGATGGAGAGAAAGAGACTTCTGCTGGAGGATAGCCACAGCTGCCACAGGAAGGAGCCTATAGGTAGCAAATCATCTTGCTCCGGGGAGACAATGCAGTTGTCCGAGGACAGAGCCCAAAAGCGTCGGGCCAGCGCTATAAAAGTGATACAGTGCTCGGCACGTTCTTCGACAGTGACGTCTGCCTCCTCATCAATCTCTGGCTTCTATTTCGAAAAGAAACTGCTGGACTCAGTGGCACGGCTCGAGGTCTTTTTGACATAGGGTTATAAAATGTTTCCAAGATGTCCTCCTATAGCTGTTGTGCAAGCACACAACTTTATCATGGCCCGACCACAGGCTAGATCTCGAGAATCAAGGACAGATGTGGGATGACGTGCACATTTTTGTGTTGCTCGCAATCCTTATGGAGGTTGAAACACCACACAAACTGTGACCCAGACACAAACACGCATTCAAATCCTGAGCATGATGCAAGCAACAGCCATTAGGCAGGTGAAGGGGTGCATTGTGAAGAAGGGTCACTAGCCTCCAGGAAGCAGGCAATGGCAGAATCATGCTGTGGCATTTTTCTGGTCCGCGTGTGCCAGTGTATGCCCCTTGCTGTCTCCTGTGAGCCGTTAGGGACCTGTGTGCCTGTCTTGGTGCTGAGGGGCTTAACGGCTTACAGACCCTGGTGATCCTGGAGCACCACTTCCCAGGGCGCATTCAGTCATCTATGCTCTGACAGGCCCCAGGGCTCCTCTCAAGCGTTGCTGGAGCTGTCAAAAATTCATCCAGCCCGAACCGACACTCGGCCCAACACCCACCCCCACCCCCATAACTCTCCCAAACTGCTGCTTCATCCAATTTTAGAGGGGACATAACCTCCAGTTCCAATGTTTAGTCTGGTCTATGCAGGACCACCAGACTGCAAATGCCTGTGTCTGATCACCACAGCGTCATGCGTCAAGAGTTTTGCTACTACTCACTATAGTAGCCTGAGTTTTTATGTGTGCAAACTCTCAAGGCGATCTCTCAAGTAATTTAAGGCTGTCATTCAACTTGATGGGCCTAGCTTACTAAGGGCCAACAATGTGCTACAGGATGTGGGGCCTGTTTAAACAGTTTGGAAACGGTTTGCAAATGGTTTGTCTGCATTTGGGGGAAAAAGGGTCATAGGCTCCAGCAGAATTATGTTGTGTTGAGTTCGGGGGGGGGGTCTTGTTTTGGGAGATGGATGGGTTGGGGGGTTGGTGGGCTCCAGGGTAAGTGTGGGTTCAGCGTCTGTCCTGCACCCAGATGGGCCAATCGGACTCCGAGCCCTGGAAGGATCCCCGGCTCCTGCAAGGCCCTCCGGGCCAAAGCTAAATAAATGCGGCTGGGGGGGGTTAGTGTTTTCCAGCAGGGATAAAGGAATTGCTTGTTTGTGTTGCATTAAGTATTTTGCACGTTTTCCCATGCTTGTCATCTCTACAAAAGCTACGAGGGGGGAAACTGTTTGGTATCCATTTAGAATGTGTAATTGGATTTTGTGAAAGACTTCAATATGGTCTGAAATATAAGACCTCTTTTCTGAACCGAGACACTTGTTGAAATTAAGGCCACATTTAATGTGAACCACAACAGACACTTCATGCAATATTCAGAAATTCTGTCTTGGCTCTCCATCCACTTTCCCCTAGTGTGCACCATACGGTATAAATTAAATTAACTATAAATGCATTAAGGCACATCAAGCTGCATACCCCAAAATTTGCCCTCATTCTCCACAGTTCTGAGTGGAAACTTTGATCTGAGGTTCTTATAAAGGCCAAGGTGACTTGATCAGTTGTGCTCATAGCCATACTTAGCCTTTGCAGAGGCTTGACATGTGCCAAGTTTTTGACAAAGATGCATTTGCTGTAGGTCCATGCTGTGGTGTTCAACATGCATAACTAATCAAGCCTGTTTCTCATGTCAATCCTGGACCTGCATTTGGTAAATACTAATACCCCCATACACACACACACACACACACAAACACACACTCCTTATCCAGTTGGAAAAGGCTCGTTTGGATCAGGCACACATTCCAGCTGGACTAGAGCATAACCGAGAGAGCTTGCAGGTTTTCTGCTGAAGTCCCGAGTATTGGGGGAAAGACAAAAAACCACTGAGGCCAGCCTGCTCAATGAGCCGGTCCAGGACGCACGCCTTACAAGGAAGTCTGAGGAGAGGAGGGGTAGTGAGCAAAGCAGAGCAGGGCAGCCATGCAGAAGGTCTTTTTCCTTTTTCCTTTTACCTCCCCCTCTCTCTACCATCCCCTCTTTTTTCATTTCTCTATCTCTGTCGGTCTTCCAAACATACCTCCACTGAGTGTCCAGTACAGTAAAAACACCACTTAGGCTGCACTTTCTTTCAAACATTTAACTAGACAAAAGCGCTGGAGAAGCATGAGGTATAAACTGAAAGCTGGAGCAAGAATAAACAAACACGCTCTTTAGCTTTGGATAGCACTTTTAAGTACCCCCCATGAAAGGCCAGGGTATGCTACAGCCACCCCAAAAACGCATCTGCATCAACGCATCAGCACATCAACACTAAATCTTTAACACTAAAGGAACGCTGCAGGAAAAAAGACATAGCTCATGACTATTTTCTCTAGCACGAGAAGATTACTGTGATCTAAGAGGCAAACACGTCTTTGCCCTAACCCCAAAGACAAGCATAAAATT
>JAIFZK010000010.1:1162500-1250000 GCA_027481765.1 Tenualosa thibaudeaui | reverse complement strand
CTGGGGAATCATATAGTCAAAAGGCATCTGCTTAGCTACATGGCTCAGTATCAGTCAGTTATACTGTATGTGAACATGACCAGGCCCAAGCAGCTAGCTATTTAACACAAACACTAGTACTTACACTGGTTCTAAAGATATCGAAGACTGTTCTACTATGTGAACAGACATTTTAGGGTCCCAAGGAAATCAGAAGGCCGAAGAACAGATGTGACATCTCACACTGACGCAAACACAAACACACACACACACACACACACACACACACACACATATACACACACACAGAGGAAGTCTCAGAGATTATATAATAATCTGAAAGGAATCATGCCCTCAGGTCAGTCACTGGGAGGAAATACGAGCACACAGCGAGAGCATGTCATCTCCAGAGGCCGCAGAGGAAATACCACTCCGCAAAGCAAACAGCTTCTTCATAACAAAAGCCAACAGGTCTTAGCGTCCCAGTTTAGGAGATGACCGTCAGTGATGGTTAGCGTCTGATGCTACGTGCAGGAGGAGGAGAGGGGCCACCTACCTGCCACCTCAACTGTCATGGTCACCTGGCTGCCGTCCATCACCTTCAGGTCCTTCAGGCCTCTCAGAAAGACTGGGGCAGTAGGTCTGCTTGGGTCAACTGCAGGGGCAACTTTAGCCCTTTTGACACTGGGCTTCTCTGAAATTCAACAAATTGTCAGTAAATTTGTGGTTAAGAAGAAATATCTCACATACAATATAACTGTAGACTGACTTCAGATTCATTTTTGAAGAAGAAGTGTGGTGGAGAAGAGAACCATTCACTTGTGCATTCACAGTGTCCCCTGTTCTTTTTTCCTGCCATGGTGATTATTCTCATTATCACAACTATCAGCATTAATTACTGAAATGTCAGTAAGGGTACAGAGTGGAGTGTGGGTAAATGGGGTGCGATTTATTTCTGGTACATCAGATAGCACAACATACAAGTGTACACATATCCTCCCTGAAGGCAGTTCCCAAGAGAGCGCAGCTATCAGATGGGAACATCAAAACATCAGCTGGGCAACTATCTCATATGGGGAAACTAATGCATTCACAATGCCACAGGAGTACAGTGGGTCAACTCAACTCATTCACCTCTCTCTATCTCTCTCTTTCTCTCTTTTTTCCTCTCAGGCTTCCTCCCCTTCAGGATAGTGTCCCATCAAACAGTTACAGAAGATTTAGTTTACTTTCTCTGGCAACACGCTCCATGCACAAGCCCAACGCATAAACAAATGTCCAGAAGAGGACACAAAGCATGCCATAATGTCATAAGCAGCCCTCCATGTTATTGTCTTTGGGAAAATACACAGTGTGTAATACCATCCTTAAAGTGGTGTTCTGCTTAGGCGTATGGAGAGTGTCTCGGCGGCTATTAAACCATTACAGCAGTCATTCTGCCAATGGGCGACCTGACGCAGTGAGCCGTAAACAGCTTTATGCATGTGCACCGGCCAGAAATCATTCCAAGAGGACCAAATCACATTAAAGCTGCACTCTGTGACCCCTAGCCGACTCTCATTTTTTACTTTTCCTGAAGCCTAATTGTTAACGACACTGGATGAACTTTGCGCCAATGACTTTTAGCCTATTTGTGCTAAAGAAATCACACAAACACACAGACACACACACACAAAGAAAAGAGGAGTTTGGAGTTTGGATCCACAACCTACATATTTCCTCTGAATGCAACTTCAGCATGAGTTCTTTCAATCTGACCCAACTACAACAGTGGAAAGGCTATGTTTTCAGCATTGTGTGACATACATAGCCCCAACATGCAAGTTCTAGGATAATCTTCTCCAAGGCAACATTCCAAGGAAAAAAGGTGACACTCTTTCCAAGTTTACTGAATCATGGAAGCGTGGATTCAATTTAATCGACTCCGTATGAAACTAGATAGAAACCCAATGTAAAGTTCATTTTGGAGGAAGAAATGGAAACACATAACCAAGATCTTCCCCAAGGTGTCATAACTGTTAAGATGACACCAAAAAATAGGAGATGAAAACTGAAAAACTGTAATGGATAAATATCTCATCCCTTGAAAACCTTCCTGCTTACTTTTTTTGTCAAAGCTAAAAAAAGGAGGGTATTTCTTCTGAACAGTGGAAACCACCATGAAGTGTGTGTGTTTGTGTGTGTGTTAGAGAGAGAGAGAGAGAGAGCAAGACAGAGCAGGCAAGGCTTCTCTCTCTGGTTGGAGCTCTCCATGTATGGTACACCGTTCTGTGCCATTGGGTCGGGATCACCCACACACAGAACCCCTTTGGGATAGGGCTCGGAGAGGGCTCTCATAAACAGCAGCCTACCATGTATATACATTGCCCAAATGCCAGGGGGGGAGACCTCCAGTGTCTCCAGCTCACTCCCATCACCACTGCCTAGACAGCTGAGCTCCAGTTCAGCCTTTACAGACCCCCCCTCTTTAACTCTTTAACTCTCCAAAGAGTTTACACTTAACAGCCATGACCATGATAATCTTGCACCCTTGCTTCCCTCAACCATCCAACAGCCCACTTGAGGACCACATTTTAAGTAAAAGTAATGATAACATGCTATAAAGCAGAAGACACAATGCTGGCTTTTAACTTTAAATATTTGTTTCTTTGTTTGTTCTCGATTTTTGTTGTCTTTCTCTTTAAGACAGAAGAGTCTGCGGAGTAAATACTGGCTCGGTGGCCGTGTGTGTGTGTGGGAAACTGATGGTATTTTCAAATTTTTTACCCACTCAGAACTGAACCTTTGCACTGACAGACAAGATGCACGCAGGAATGCAGAAAGCAGATGTTTCCTTTAATGCTACAGTACATCTAAGCCTAAAATATCCAGCCTTAGGAAAAAAGAGTTGGCATTCACTTATCAAAGAGATTAAAAACAAAGATGGTCGGACCAAAATGGAGACATCTTTTTTTTTTGCTTTTTTCAAAAAGTTCACTGGAGATTTCCTGAGACAATAAGCCCTGTTTCTTTCTCATGAGCGATGGAGAGAGAGACACAGTTTGGCCAAGAAAGTAGCTGACAGTCCCTTAAAAATAGGCATAGAGAGAGATGGATGAGCGTTTGATATGAAAACATGCTGGGGATGTTCAAGTCCTCTGGTCCTCCCTAGTTTTTTGGACATTTTTATGGCAGTGGGATAATTTTAGCACACAGAAGAGGGAACTTTCTCTCCATGGCTTAAAATAGGCAGAAAGGTACAGAGGAGAAAGTGCCCAAGACTCCCTGGAGGGACTCAGTCAAAAAGCTATGCGCAAATGTGACACACACTAACCCTCAGAGCTGCTTACTACATCAGTATGAAGATGCAGAAGGCAAACACAGAATGCTGGGAGGTCTCCTTTTAAACAAAAAATAATCCTTTTGGAATTGATGGGTTGGACATGAAGTGAGAGTGTGAGAAGTCTGCAGAGAGAGAGAGGAGTGTAAGGACACAGCAACCCACCTTTGACCACAACGATGGCGGAGCATTCGGCTCGCCCGTGCTCGTTCTCAGCCACACACGAGTAGGAGCCGGCGTCGTCTGGCAGTGCCCCCTGCACAGTGAGCCGTGCCAGGCCCTTCTCAAATGCAGCCTGAGCATGCTGGCAGGGCTTATCTAGAGGGAGAGAGTGCACAACAGAGATTTTACACATTACCACACATTTCCAAATGCAATGCAGAATTACAAGTACTAACTGATCTGACAAGTTGCATCAGATATAAATGTGCCTGTACTGAAAAATGGAACTCGTAATACAAGCAAATATATACATGCAAAAAGTTCTGAGTTCATATTTATATCTTGACAGAGGGCTCCATATTGAAGTATTTAGCCCCATCTATCATCTGGTTTGGATTCAGTGTAAATAATTTGTGAATAAACAACTCTTGTCATCAGTGCTGTGCTGACATCTATTACAGTTAACGGGGATAATGTTTTGACCCTGATAACCAGTGATCCTCTGTCCCCATCAGCTGAAACCGGTCTGTGTGAGGTCATCCGTCCCAAGAAGGGCATACTCTGATTCATGTCGAGTGCATGGAGATTTCATAATCATCAAGCACCGTGCTACAATGTCTGCTTTTCAGGCAAAGCCCTCGCCAAGTCTGGCTGGGTGTTAGATTTCACAAGGGAGCAATGCACAATATTCCTTTATATGGGTTCCTGTGGCTTGCATTTGGGCTTGACGTTGTGAAAGCTCACGCTGCTGTTTTCCAGCAATAAAGAATTTCAACAACCCTGTGCCTCTATCCCAGACGTGGAAGGGGTCATGGGATCTACTCTTATTTTTGTACAGTAGTAGACATTCAAAGCTCTCGTTCCATTGCTTGCGGCCAACAGATCGCATCAGCTATTTCTCAGACATCTGGAGTTTCCTGTTCAAGGTAACTCAAAGGTATAAAACATGTTGTGGAAACTCTGAGTAATCCTTTACCTAGAAGGAACCCTTCTCAGTTCTCCTGACAGAGAATTGATAGGAAGCTCAAGAATGAATGCTTGGAGAGCTTTCAGCTTAATACTGTCAACATGTTACTATTACGGTAGTTCAGCTGTATATAAACCATATGACCGTATGCTATGCTTGAAAGGGACATAAGCTTCCATCGGTCATTTTCTTTGGCATGTTTAAGCTTGCTGAATATGCAATCCCACTAGATCTAATTTGGCTCCTACAGGCTCTAGTGCTTTGCGTCAACCTAACGAGCCGACATATTTAGTGACAAAGTGTTGCTGGGAATGGACGTGTTATCTGAGGATTGCCAAGTGGAAAAGTTTTCCCATTTAGATCATTATACAGGGTAATTTGTGGTCCATAAGTAACACAGTGTTTAACAGCAAAGAAGTATCGATGAGGTGCTATAGAGGCTGAAATCTAACAGAAAAAAGTCAAAGCTGTGAAAAGACAAAGCAGCTTCTCAAACCCATCCAGACCCATCCTCCCATAAGATGAAGCCAACTGCATTAATCAGTCATTTTATTTTCCCGTTCAGGTGTTCACTTCATCTCTCTACATCTCTAAGCTCCATGCTGTCATTCAAAGGCAAGGACAGGCTGTATAAGCAGCAAGCCATTACAGTAACAGGCTTCTCAAAGAGAAAAAACATTGGTTGACACCCACTGCACACACATAACTTTCTGTCTGAACCAACCTCTGCCACTCAGAATAAAGACTCAACCTCCCTTTCCGTTATAAAGTTGTTTTTGATGTCATAAAATACAGTAAAGTGTGTGTGTGTGTGTTTATGAGAGTTTATTATAGAATAGGAAGTCTGCCCATGCCCCCTGCTGGCAATGTCAGCCACCACACCACAGGGTGTCATGGGAAAAGTTGGAGTAAAGGAAGAGGCAGAATTGGTGGTGAAGAACACTGCCTCCAAAAACTCAATGAAAGATTGCAGGGTTTTAACCTTTGAACTTATTATTATTAAACTTTAGAAACTCCACGTGTGAGCTCTGGGGGGGGGGGTCTAAGTCTAAGTAAAGGTAAGTAAAAGTAAGGGACAGTAATTGTGCAAGAACACCTGTACACACACACACACACACACACACACACACACACACACACACACACACAGACACGCTATCTGTCACTCTCCCCTGTCAAACACACTCTCCACCCCAATCATTCAGCCTCTCACCATCCAGAAGCCAGGTGACGGTGGGCACTGGTCTCCCCTCCACAGAGCACTGCAGGGTGAAGTCCTGACCGGCGGTCACAGAGCAGCCCTTAATCAGGCTGCTGAACATGGGCACTTTCCCCTCCGGACGGGGACCTGAGGACACCACAACACGGCTCTGAACACACTGGCATTATCAGAGTGTAATGCCAAAACATACCACACTGACTGGATCCTAAATGTGTTTCCTAAGCACTAAACTTTCAAACACTTGGCATGAATCAGACAATCATGAAGCAGACTCAAGACAATTAAATTTTTGAGGGCACAGGACTAAGGGCTTAATGATCACAGTTAGGATCCAGCTACTGTCTGTACTGGAACCTGAAGCTGCACTGATGCCAGTTTGCCAGCAGATGGCCCAGTTTCTTCATCTTTACTGTGGTCACCATGCAGGCTGCCAAATTCATCTTATCTTTTAGGCAACCTACAGTTCAATTTCAGCAAGAACATGATAACATGGAGTGAGCATTAGCTCACTGGAAGGCTTACGACTAGTGCGTGGTATGTTGATGTTTAAATAAAGTAACAATAATGTTGCATTACTCCATGCCTTCCTTGGGGTTTAAAAATAGCTTTTCTTTCAGTGATGCCAGAGATTAAATGCTTCAGGGCTCCAGCAAAATACTTGGAGCTTGACTCCATGATCTAGCCAGGCTCATTATAAAAATTACTTCATCCTGATTAGCGCAGAGAATTTATGACTAAATAATCCCAATCCCAATTGTTTTATCAAACAGCTCATAAAACTCCCAAAAACAAGCTTTAAAACTACTAAACATTTTATTGATATAATATTTTCCTATTACAGTGCTACTTATATTTGATGACTTTTACCTAAATGCTCAACTCAGTATGATATCTGTTGTGGTTATGTGGTGGTTCAGTATTGTGAGCACAAACACACACACACACACACACAGACACACACACACACAGGCATATAATTACTGGCAGTGCCAAGATTAGTGGGCACTGCCCATCACTCAAGTTAGATTCTTACTCTTCACGTGGAGCGTCCATGTGGCAGACACCTTTCCCCGGCTGTTGGTAGCTGTGCAGCCGTACTGGCCAGCATCGCTCCTCTGCGCCCGCTCGACACAGAGCAGGTGCACGTCTCCGTCCTGATGCAGACTCAGGCCACCCCGAGACCTGGCGGGGAGGCCATCTTTCTGCCAGCTCACAGTGGGCATTGGGGAGCCCGACACTGCCAAAGACCATAGTGAGCTCGTTAATGGCTTACGATAAAAGTCATTAAAGGGGGGAAGTGAATAAAAATAGCAGAAGTTAAGTACCCAACAACACTAACACTAATGAGGTACCAAACATGTTAGATAAACATGAGCCACTGTCAGCTAGTCTTTCTAAAACAAAACTCTTTGGAAAGGAAAAGGTAATGTAGTGAGACAACACATAGGAGCTTAGAAGTATAGTTGCATGCAATTTTGGTTCTCATTTGTAAGACTGGCATGTATTGTCTACAAATACACTGTGTTTACCATGTTAGCAAATATACCTCGGTACTGTTATAATTGAACAAATAATCATGTCCACAACATACGTATTTAGAATATACAGAATATTACATTAAGCTCCAGTTAAACAGTCCAGCTGTTCAAAATTTATAGAAAACAATTAGGGCCTTAAAGCAATCACTTAGGCACTCTGTCCACAGATGATTCTAGTTACCTTGGCACTTGAAAATGAGTTTGGTACCCTCCAGGACATCTTGGCTCTGTGGCAGGAGCTCAAACCTGGGAGCTGTTCCAACCGGTGAGCGTGCCCTGGTGTCCCTGCCCGGCCTGAGGACATCTCTGCTGGGCTCTGAGGGGGATGAGGCCCCAGATGCTCTGCCAGGGCTGGAGAGCTCCCCTGCCCCCCTACTCAACCTCCCTGGGCCTCTGGATGCCTGTTTGTCTGCCCCGACCCCCACCTGTGACTGGGGCTTTACTGACTGCATGGAGCTGGTGCTGGAGCTAGGGCTGGGGCTGGGGCTGGAGCCGGGTGCAGGGCTGGCTGTGGAGGCTTTCAGTCGAGACTCTCCCCTCCTGGTCCCTTCCTCTCTGGGCTTCTCTGTGTGTGTTGGTTTGGGGGATGTCACTGTGCTTCTCCACCCTTCTGTCCTCATCTCTGTACCCTCTTTTGTCTCTCTGCTGACAGGGCCACTGCTAGAGACTTTCCTGCTCTCTTGAACCTCTGTCTTAGGTCTGCTGGACTGCTGGTCATCTGGAAGGCCGTTGCTGGTATGGCTGCCTGATTGGGCGTCTCCGGTCTTTGGGATCGGACTGACTTCAGGAGTCCCCCGGGGTCTGCACAGGTGGAAACATTTCAGGCAAGGGTACTGCGATACCAGCTCAGTGTATATTCACAAAACATTCCATAATATTTTCTCAGGCCTACCCAGGGTTGGCTCTGTACTGCTTGTATCACTTAAACAGACTTACGTGCTTGACTCTGTTTCTGAACCTGCAATGAAAAACAAACCCATTTACAAAGGTATGCCTAGTATGCAAGATAAGAAGGCTCCACTCCATTGCCCTCACACTGACAGTAAGAAATAAAGGCAGGGGTAGGGGAGGGAATGGAAGCTGTGGAATAGAAGCTGATATTCTATTATCCTTAGATCAACTGTGGACTCAAGGTGGACTTGAGTCAATGATAAAGAGCTAAGTTGTCAGTTCAGGGCCTGGGCAGGGCTTGGCTGGGCTGTTTGTGTGTAACGGTATGTTCTCTACCTTGGATGTTTAGTTCGGCTGAAGCCATGGCCTTCCCGGCGCTGTTGGAGACCGAGCAGGTGTACATGCCAGCATCCTCCGCACAGGCGTCACGGATCTCCAGGAAGTGGATGCCGGACCTCTCGAACATGCTGTAGCGGCCAGATGCCTGGAGCTCTTCATCTCCCTGTGGGGAGCAGACAATGATACACAGATGCAAGGGAGGCAAGGGGGGATTTCTGTCTCTCTGCCTTTCTGTCAAATAACCCTATCCCTAACCCTGATCGCAACATTAACCTTAACACTCTTTCTCTCTGTCTGTCTGTCTGTCTCTCTGTATCTCCCCGCTTGGCAGCTCATCACCACTCTGTCCTTCTCTAACTCACTCTCTCTTTCTCTCCCTCTCTCTTTCTTTCTCTCTTTCTCTCTCTCTCTCACCTTGAGCCACACCACCTGTGGCTGAGGACGCCCAGTGATCTTAGCCGAGAACTTGCCACTCTGTCCCACTCGCAGGAACAGACGTGATGGTTTGGTCACAAACTTGGGAGGGCTTTCCCCCCAGATGCTGGGCCGACTCTCCACAGCAGGGACACCGAAACGACCCCTGGGATCATGGGAAAGAATTCAAATCACGCCCCAGTGTTCCATCCTCCCAGCATGTTTTAATAGTGACTAACTACTCTTTTACAGTTATAACTATAACAAATAATATGTGCCTCCAGTGCCCGTTTAGCAAGTGAACCTTTGATATGCACTTTACACAGTACTTAGCAACAAAGAACAGATGCAACTAAGAAAGGAAACATAACAAGAAATGTGACATGAGAAAAATTAGCTTAATTTATCAGATTTATGCATGAATTGTCAAACACCATGTGTTCTTTTACTGAACAGGCATTCAAACATACCAGAGCTGGGTTTTTAGGAAGATGTCCCAGATTAAGGAAGGAATTCCAAGCTTACCCTGTTGTTCTAGAACTTGTCGGAAGGCCATATTTCTTTCCTGCATTACCTGGGGCATTATAGAAAACACCTTTATTACAGCCAAAAACATGTTGTGGAGAATACTTCAGTAGTCTTTACCCAAACAATGGTTGATAACCAAATGTCTGTGTGGCTACTTGTTGTGGGATATGTGAAGTGTGCCATATGTTTCTGTTTATGTTTAGAAAGTTTGAGGTGCTTAAGTAGCTGTTTACGACCTTGTAAATTGGCGCAGATGTGCACTATACGTGGATGTTTACCATAAGTTCTCGAGGTAAACACCAAGCCAGGATCCTGTCATGCTTAATGTAATGCAACTATCCAGAGCATCGTCAATGAACACGGTAAGGAGTAGCAGTACCCTGCATGCTAAGGAATGCGAAAAGCAGACGGAGGCCTAATTCCTGATGTTGCTAACAGGAAGAACCATTTTCTCCCCGTCCTCAAATGTGGGCAGTGAAAATGTTGGCTTTGCAAGTATGCCCTTGGTTGCCGTAATGAGTTCCGTCTGAGAGTCAGTCTTTCAAAAGCTGCTGTCGTGCAAAAGCAAAACTTCGAAATGGTAACAAGTTATTAAACTCACCATTTGATGACAATGACAAACCCACAGTCAAAAATGCATAGTAATAATCTCATTAAAGGCTATGAACTTCAGCAAATCTCACACGATTGTTAAAGGCTATTTAAACCCTTCCTGTGGCTTTTTTAAGGTCGGCTGAATCCTCTCATCTGGAGGCCGCATGTTTGAAACTAGAACAATTCATGGCCTCATCCATGTGGGTCAAGCACAATCATTGGAACTGCACTGAGTCATGTTACCACACAGAGACACAAGATACCTTCGACGATGATTTCCACGGTGACCTGGCGGCTGCCGGCGTCGTTGATGGCCTCGCACGTGTAGCAGCCAGCGTCGTCCTCCTGGACGTTCTGTACCACCAGGCTGAAGGTGCCACGACTACTCTGCTCCATAGAGAGGCGGTTTCCTGCTACAACAGTCTGTCCATTCCTGTACCAGCACACCTGAGGCTCTGGGCTCCCTCGCACCTGGACACACATACATGAATCACATTTTACTTTCCTCATTACACAAATCAACATATGCATGCCAAACACCTCTGTCTCTGCTCCATGCAGGTGTACATCAATAGCAAGTGCTGGCAGTGTAGCTATGTGTGTTAGCACTTTCGAGATTTATAATTTACCATGTGCTGTATTAGTAATAGTGCCTAGAAAGCCTCTGAGGGGGACACACACGTTTGTGTACCATCTTGCTGTGCTCCTCAGTCTCCGAGCAGCTCAATCCTTCTGCTTGCACAGTCTGAGAGACACACTTTTAACCCAAACTTGAATTCTCTCTAACTCTCTCTCTATCTCGGAAATCACACACCACACACACACACACACACATATATACACACACACAGGCACACACACTAATTGCAGCACTTGATTTGCAAGATGGGGGGAGTACTTTTTAATGAAGGAACAATTACTCATCTCACCCACAGGGTGTGCGAAAACGACTGAACCCCTCGTCCGTAATTAAAGCAGCCGCCCTAGAGAGAGACCCCCCTCCCTTTGGCCAAACGTAATTAGCGCTCCAAATAATCTGACACTGCAAACAATGGCCAATTTACCCCTGCACAAGTGATAAGCTGTTCCTCACCCACTGCCACGTTGCTGATTGATGTGCTGCTGACATAAAGATACTTTCCCCTTCATTTTACAGCTATAATAATAATTAAAACATTTCCGACATCCCAAAAAACAAAAACATTCTATATTCTGCGTAGCTAGAAGCACTGGTTTCTAATTGTCAATCACTAATTTCCACTTTGTGTTCGTGTAATTTAACATGTATTCAAGGAATACTCCTACTCATGTTCCCTGGCTAAAGAGAGCTGTCAATGTGCCAGGCCTTGTGCCCAAGATCTCCACCCTTTGAGCGGTGAGGACTCCAATCAAGCTCACTCTCATCAGAACTGCCCAGGCCATTTACAGGAACATTACATAAGAGACTCACCAACAAACCAGTGAGCCTTCACCCAAACAAATCATAATGAACACCTTCATCACGTCCCCTCAGTGATGGATGTCATATTTCGGCATGTCGGAGACGAGACAAGACCTGTGTCGCCTCGATTCTCTACGGTTCTCCTCGGTTCTGGGTCAGTACCCTAATCTCACCATGCGTGGTTTGTTTCCTCTGAAGTCTCTCAAGCATTTCAAATCTGCAGGCAGGCAGAGGCCACAGCTAATAAAGAGGACATATGGACAAGCTCTCTTTCTCTCCTCTCCTCTTTCCACTGGTACCATGCCAACCCTTCTTTCTTCACACGCTCACACACACTCCCCTCCCTTGTTACTTCAACATTGTATTTCGTAAGACAACCATGGTAAAACCAAATGAGCAGAAACTCAACAGCGCTCTCACACTGAGACCTAATTCAGCATGCCCACGTAGACAACTTGCTTTAAATTAACAGCCCCACAACAGACAAAGGGGGGGGGGATTGTTAACCACTGCAGCTGCTACGGATTTCGTATTGGAAATACAAATTAATACGGTTCGACAGCTCATAGACAATAGATTGATACCATATGGATTGCAAATTCCACGGCAGCGTAAAAAAAGAGAGCCAGACAATCTAAAGTATGACTTTATATCTGCTAAATC
Source organism: Tenualosa thibaudeaui (assembly GCA_027481765.1). Classification (NCBI taxonomy): domain Eukaryota; kingdom Metazoa; phylum Chordata; class Actinopteri; order Clupeiformes; family Clupeidae; genus Tenualosa; species Tenualosa thibaudeaui. The sequence goes on along the minus strand of JAIFZK010000010.1, from coordinate 1,237,943 downwards.
ATATTCCAGCCTGTCAAACTGTTCTCTTTCAGTCTCAATCAAAAGAATTACCTTTGAAATATAGCAGTGTTGAGGCAGGTCCTCCCTTGGATATGCCCAAAAATAGCAATATTAGGTCTGAAGTTTTTATTAAATCAAACAGACGCTGGCATTTCCTCAGAAAAACAGTGCCACTGGACTCGCTCGTCTCCCACAGACCTTTCAGGCAAGACTTTGCTTTTCGCGAAGGCAGCTTGTGGTCAAGCGCTCCACCTCAAAAATCCGGAGCAACTAAGTTCAAATGCCGACTGGATGAAAAACACAGGGTTGTTTATGCACAGAGTCCCTCTTTTCACAAAGCAGAAAACACATGCAAAACAAAAGCAGTGGATCTTTCTGTACATTTTCAGTGTGTGTGTGTGTGTGTGTGTGTGTGTGTGTTTGAATCCCTGAGGAGATTAGAGAACAGAAAGAAAACAATGGTGGGCCACTGGACACTTGCAAGAGAAGGAGGAGGAGGAGGAGGGCAGCCACTCGGAGGGTGACCCACCCAGGGCGCGCCGAACCAGCCAGCCAGCCAGTCAGCCAGTCGGCTCGGAACCCAAATGCACCCGGCACAGACACAAAAACAGCAAAGCCACACACAGCAAGAATGCATACCTCTGGCCCCAGACATGACAATCAACATTCCCAACCATGTGCTATCACTGGAGAGCTCTGCAAGAGAGGGGAATGGTGGGGGGTGGGGGTGGGGTCTGACTGTTTAATCCCTTTAAGAACATACAAACAGTCTTACTATCAACATCCAGCAACAAATGCAAAATGTCCATCCATCCATAGAGTCTTACAACCTCAAAACTCAAACCATTTCGGCTATTAGATGGTGACACTGCAATCATAATTTGCTGTTTCTGGGTCGTGCTGTGCATGCTTTAAATAGATGTTTACTGCGAGGGAAGTTTTCTTCATGAGGTTAAATGGTTTGCTGCTTGTGTGCTGCTCTGCAGGCCAGTCAGTCTGGTCTGCAGCGGGAAGCGGCGGTAACCCAAGTGAAAGAGTGAGAGAGCAAGCGAGTGAGAGGACATCTGGGGAGGATTACTCTTGGACTGGGTCTGTCTGACAAGGGTTCTTTGGGAGTAATTACCGCAGAGCGAAGGACCGAATGCAACATGGCCAAATATCCCTCGTACCTGCGCCCGTCACATAAATTAGAGTCCTCTCTGATCTTCTCAGCTGGGTTGAGGGTTGAAGGCCTCACTCAGCCCCTGATGGCAGTCTTTTATGTCAAGACCATGCCAAAATGATTTACAGCGAGGCAAACAAACGGAAGGATTTCTGCAAGTGTAAACCCTGTTCAGTGTCTGCATATGTACACAACACGGGTGTCTTTCAGACGTGGAGCATGCCCATATATCCCTATATCTGGATGGCTGTCTAAGCTAGCTCACCTTCCAAGCAGACATTCCATTGTCATAAGAATTGTTCAACGAATTTCTCCCCATCTGTGATGATCATGGAGTCACTTTTCCCTGGCTTCACAGCCCACATCAAACCATGCTGCCAAAAACACAGACACCTAGAACATACCAATCTCTCGATGGCCACCTATTGGAGTAGGACAAATTGAGGAATACCCATAGGACATCTAAAACACACACACACACACACACACACACACACAGATGTCCATTTTGGATAATTGATCCCATTAAGCAATTAGAGCAGAAGATAAGAGCAATAGTGGATGAAACATGGTCCATCTAGAGTGGATGACAGGGCTGTTTGGTGAAGCAGCCAAGGAGGGAAGGACGCACGAGCAGCAAACTCTCCACATCTGCTTCCAATAACACCCCCCCCCCCCCCACCCCCATCCCCTCAGCCTCAAGCAGGCCTCTCGTCCACTGCAGCAGCATACCTTTTGCAGGGTTCACATCCATACAGACCTCTGTACCTCCCTCCCTCACACACACACAGACAAGAGTGCACACACACATGCATACACACACACACACACACACACACAGAGTACACTGCTCCTATATATTCCTACTGGCACACAATTATGTAATACGTCACTTGAGCCAGAGGGATTTCTTCTTCTGGTGGGCTCATGTAAAGACAATATGGGAGGCAGGCAGGCAGGCAGGCAGGGAGGGAGGCAGAGAGGGGGGAGAGGGGGAGGGGGAGGCCTGGTATAGAGGAAAGGGGAGGGAGGGAAGGAGGGAGAGTGTGGAGGAGGAGGACACCAGCGCCTCCATGCTGCAGACATTCCTCATCCTCAAAGGACCGTCATCTCTCCCCATTGAGAGGTTGTCCACGGAGCGTGACAACAACAGTGCCAGGAAAGGGCTGCACCCAGCTAGGGCAGCGTCGGCACATCTGATGGTAGATCTGCTGCCGACGTGAGCCCGGCTGAGAGAGAGAGAGAGAGAGAGAGAGAGGCCATAGCAGCTCATTAACCATCGTCCATTTCAAAGAAAACTTGAAGGACTTTTCTTTACATGTGCAGTTCAAGAAGTGCAGAGCAGCTTTTCCCCCCAAAAACCTCCTGTCTGCTCTTCAGGCTTTGAAGAAGACCAAGTTCATGACTTCTGCTTGAAAGACATTTTAGCTTCTTTAGCCTGACACAATACACTGGGCTACCAGATGAGAGGAGGTAAAACAACACACACACACACACACACACACACACGCACAGCCGGCTCCATTATTCTTCCATGCAAAGAGCAGAGACTAACAATTATAGTCCTAACTCTGTCCAGAGCCTTTGGAAAGGGGGAGATGATTGCTAAAGAAGCCTCGTTCTCGCTGTTTTGGTCCAAACCATCTGACGCTTTACTTGCAACTGAATTTTCAACCTCCCAGGGTTGACTAACATCTGTATCCCACAAAGACTGGGAGTCGAGTCTCCAGAGGGACGGTTTGTAGGAATCTCTGTCTTCCCCTGCCCAAGGCAGCCTCCATTGCACTCAAACACCAAAAGGCTCTTATTTACTAGAGGTTAAAGGTTTGCTTGTATAAAACTAAACGTCTAAAACGATTTTCCAAGTGGGTGTAATGAGCACAGTGTTTTTCAAAAGACAAAAATATATATATATAAAAAATCCCCTATCGTCCTGCTGACGATTTGTTTCTAGTTAATGTCAGCTTTGACATTGTGCAAGCTTCAAGTAAACCAGGCTTTGTTAGTGTTGAAGAGCTGTGTACTGGGCATGTTGTAGGGAGGGAGGGATGCTTCCTGTCGTGCTAAATCACAGAAAGATACTTACCACTGACACCAGGGCTTCCTCTGGGAGCAGAGGGAACTGCAGTGCCCCATGAGCCCTGGTGGTCAGGTCAGATTTCTCTGTTCCATAAATCAAGCAGGGGATGAAAAAGTCTCCAAGGGGCCTCATGGTTTATTTATATGCATTTAGATTGACACCTCTGATGTGCTACCTGAAGACATTAGTAACACAATGTCTAGGTCATTAAGACTTGTTGGTACAATTTTCTTTGTACTTCCTCTGCAAACAAGTTTTTTTCTTGCACTGATTATGAGGAATCAGTGAAATGGAATTGAAGCTGAATAGGAGTCTCTTCAAGAAAGTCTAAAAAAGGAAGAAAGGGAAAAAACAGAAGGGCCAAGAGAAAGAAAAAAAAACAAAAAAACGAGGTACAGCAGGAAGCTAAAAGTCACAAGGCAAAGGCATTTTAATCCCTATCAGGGAGCATTCCACCAATCAGTCTCTCAGAAATGCAGGCTCAGGCAGCTCTAACAGTGATGCAGTTTGCCATCTCATCCACCACCACCGAGCACATCCTGCACCCACGCCAAGCACTCTCAGCTTCAAGCCTCAGCAAATCTACATTAGAACAAACAGGGCGTCTGACTCCTTGAGATGCAAATATTTTTGCACTCTGTTGTTTCTTTTTTAATCAAAACACCTCGATGCCGAGGGGATGCTGGGCTAGCCAAAGAGGAGAGGGTGTATGTGTTTAAAAGTTAAAGCCAGCTTAGTTCAAGACACCAGAGCATAATAGGAGCACAGAAAACCTAAAGCAAAGGATCTGTAGTCAATGTTATTTTTGGGCCAGCCTCTGGCTGAAGAATGTCAAGTGAAGAACGGATACAGATGGCTAGGTTCTAAGCTTGCAAATGATACTAGATTTATCCATTCTTATAACGTGCCAAATAAATGAGGGCTCAACAGTCTGTCTGCAGGACAACATCCAAGTTTCCATTTTCCAGGAAAGGCTTAATGATTTAATTGGCTTCACAGTAGAGGAACTGCTTGTGTGCAATGTGATTCTTTATTCACACAAATACTATGTGATTTACATGCAATTACAAGGGAGTGGACACAAAAAGCATATGGAATATTTTTCTGTTTCATAAGACTCAGGTTGGGTGTAAATGAATGTCTGCAGCAGCAGCTGAAAGACAGATAGAGCTATTAAAAACAAAACAAAACAAAGGAACCAATAATTAGGTATCTTTCTAACTTCAAGGTGTGAAAAACCACCAGGTACCCAAAAACAACTATGCTGCTGATTTTTCAAACAAATCCTTGTCTTTACTGGCTGTCTGCTTGCATACCAGGCCTATTACATAAGACAAGCAGTGTGCCTGCTTTGAGCTTTGCCATTGTATTTGGGCCAACCAATTTCATTAGACCAGACGGACTTGAGGTAGGTGCAATCCCTTGCATTAGAGCCAGAAGGACTGAAAGCTATTCTCGCACACAGCTGAAATCAAAACATTTACACATTCATCATACAGTACACTATGCAGGGAACAACTTGGTGATATATGTACTATACATTTACAACTATATTGTACTGTGTTGTATCATTATTGTTTTTTTTGCACTGGTTACACAACAGTACTTTGAAAAACAGTGTTTACAATTATGCCAACCCATGTCAGAGGCAGCACTAACACAACACTAACACAAAGTAGTAGCTACACTAATGAGTGAGTGACAAGCATAGAGTGAGAAGGAAAAACACATAGAAAAGAGAGGGAGGAGCAGGGAATACAGGGAATACATACTTATATGGTAGGATTAAAATGAGATTCTGTGTATTCTGCGAACTTTTCAGATTATTTTTCTCGTTTTTTCTAATTTAAGATGGGCTATAACATTTGTCTAAAGGTGGGTTAGCCGACTTCCAGTTCATTAAAATGAGGTGCCTTTGAATACAGAATAGGAAGCAATGTGTAGATTCCTGTAGTGAAGAGGGTACTGAGGTTCATAATAGGTGTAAACCATGGTCTGTCATCCCTGTCAAAGCCTCTTCACACCCCCTTAGCCTCTGTCACTAGCTGCCTTGTAAGGACATGCGCTGTGAATACTATGGTTCCATGTCTGCTTCTCAATGGATCCTGACAGAGTGTCTGCAATTCTGCAATAAAGACAAAGACAGTCTGGTCTCCCTTCCATACTCAAGAGGTTCAAATCTCTCTCTCTCTCTCCCTCTCCCCGTCTGTCTTTCTTTCCAACAATTTCCCTGGCTCCAGACTTCAGCGGCAGGTCTAACAGGAGCATTTATTATTTCAATTTCCTCTGTGCTACCCACTGTGTATCAGTAGGGATACCACAAGGCCCAGCCCTGCAGCCAGCTTATCCTGAATCTCACGGCTGGATGAACCCAAACTTTGAAGGGCTAATATTGCAGAGGAGATATACAGCCCAAAATACATGATGTCATAAAAACAGACCTCATGTTGTTTGCTCCAAGGGTTAGGAGTGCTTTTGAATTTCACTCCATTTTTTGTATTGCTTCTGTCTGAAATGTTCACACAGGGAATAAAATGGCGACATTTTATGGTGTGGAAACAGATTTTTTTTTTTAATGAAAGGTAGGTGGAAACTATGCCAAACTGATTGGACTTCCAAGAAAGCAATAAAAAAGCATCGTAATAAAATTATGATCCAAAAAAATATATATATTTTGCATTTCCTGCTAACGAGAAGCAAAACACATTAACGGGACCTCTGGGAAAATTCTAGCTAGGGTAAGTTTGGGGTGACATGGGGCACCCTGCTTCTCCGTGCTGCTTGTTTTAATCAGTGCACTTCCCCAATCATACAGAGTTGGGCAAACAACTCAATAACCCCACAAACCCAAAACGTCCTCTGCTAAGAAGTTCTGCACAAGCAGATGCTGTCAAGACCTGATGACTGTAACTGATAAGATGGGGAGTCAGCAAAGATGTGCAGTGCTTTTTTCAGAGGAGTCTGACATGGGCTGTGTGCTGCTGTGTATGGAGTCTTGCAGCTGCAGGTTTGGGCCCCTGTCAGCTGTCCTCCCTGCTGTGCTGGCGGGAGAGCTGGGTCACTCGGGGGGCCCCAGACAGGACTCGACTTCATCACCTCCACTCACTGGTGCCATGAAATGTGGGACGTGCACACGCACCCGCACACACACACACACACACACACACAGACAGACAACACAACACATCCAAACAGACACACACCACAAGAGAACACAGACAAACACGCACACACACAGACAAGACAACACATCCGACAGACACACAGACGCACATCACAAGACAAGTACAAACACACACACACAAATGCAACACAACACGATACACGCAATACACACACAGACACACACAAACACGGGTGCATCTGGTCACAGCTGTGTTTGGCAGCTTCACCATGATCCCGTCAGCACTCAGACCTCTCTCACAAAACATATAGCCCCCCCCAGCATTCTTTGAGGGATTCTAGATTTTTCCTGAGGGGTGACGTCCTGTCACAACAGAAGAACATTGCTAAGGAGTGGAAAATAAAACGGCTGCTCTTACCTTTCCGTCAAGCCGCGCGGTGCCTCCCAGGCTGACACGAGCATTGCGTGGAGGGAGGGTAAAGGCTGGGGGATCACTGCTGGGGGATCCTCGTCCCAGACTCAGGCTGGTCTTGGAGATTCGGGTCGTTGTCACCAGCTGCACATCCCCCATCTTCCTGCAGGCCAAGGTCAGGAAAACAGGGGAGAAAACAGGAGAAGAGAGGAGAAGGGAGGAGAGGAGAGTAGAGGAGAGGAAAGGAGAGAAGAGAAGAGGAAAGTATAGAAAAGGAGACCAGAGGAGAAGGGAGGAGAAGAAAGGAGAGGGGAGGAGAGGAAAGTAGAGAAGAGAGGAGAGGGGGTGGATTGAATTTAGCCTCTCTTGTTTGGACAGGGCCTACCAGATCCCCTGTCTCACTGACCGAACACAGGTGCGTTTTCACAAATTACATTGTACTTTTCATGACTTTTTGAAAAGCATTACCTGTAGATTAACATCTTTTTTTCACAAATAAAATTCTTCTATCTCTACAGCACAGTTGGAATTTGACCTAACACACTTTCTTAGAAAAGATTTGTGTCTGTTATAAATGAATAAATATGTCTCTGTGCACTTGGTTTAGAATCTCTCTGGATTTCCCATGGTTCAGTGCTACAGGGCCCATCAGGTCACCAATCTCTGCATTAACCCTCTCAGCCGTCTAGCTCAATATTAGCTTGTAAGGCATACCCTCTCATCAGCAGACCAGGCTTTCCTGAGGATAACTGGATGCTTTACATTAAAGACTCCCATGAACCAGAGAGTCTAGGAACTCAGTGAACTAATTTCACCTCAGCAGTGCATATGAAATGGCATGTTATCTATATATTAGGCTGAAGGGTCATGACTATGACTGGTAAGATGGCCATCTTAATGGGCTTACATTTTTGAGTAACATACTCTAATCTCCCACTCCCTGTTATTGACCATGTTTGGGCTGTTTGACCACCTTAAAGACTTACATACACAGTGTATTACAAATTCTTTTATATGGGTAGTGGATTTAAGATGGATTTAAGATGTTCAGGAAGAGATATTGACTTTCAACTGGATGAACCTGTGATCAGGGGATTTAACACCTGGCATGCTCACCACTGACATATTGCCATATATGTTGAATTCCTTTTGGCCTGCTAGAGTTATGCAATGCTCTTCTGAAAACCCAGTGCTAGATAAACCTTACACAACTCCACCCTATACCTCAGCCCTGGCATCTCTTATGATAGAAATGGACTGGAGTTTGTTACTGTAACATGTCATTTTAAAATTTGCCTGATGAGAAAAATTATGATTTGCATCTAACCTAATTATTGATTACATTATTTTGTATTCAGGAGGGGTTGTGTTCAGGAGCAGTTATGTTGCTTGAATAACAATTGTGATGAGTTGCGAGACTGACAACCCATGTGGCAAAATCTGTGTTCAGATTTCCTACACAGAATTCACCTGCATGGGCTCCAGTCAGCCCTGACCTCCACTCTCTGTGTGTGAGCAGAGAGGAATGGTAAGTGAGCTGTGTTAGAGCCTCTGCCACCGGTGTAAACATGGGGCCTCCAGGCCAAATCCTGACCTTGTGCTCCCCACACCCTCTCCAAATCCCCCATGTCCCCACAGACACCCATACTAGCAGTTGAACTGTACAAAAACATGCCTGTTTCCGCTGTCTGAGGCCTGGGTGGAGAGTGGGGAGGGGTGGAGAGGGGTGTGGGTTAGCCTAGTTACTTTTCCAGTCTCTCCCCCCGTGTGCCAACAACACTGTTCTCACTTTCCCACAGCCCTCCTTACACCCTGCTGTCCTTTCAACACTCCATCTCCATTAGACTGAGGCCTGAGCGCTAGCTAGCACTTGGACCACTAGCTTCAGTCCGAGCCTCATCTCACTCAGCAGTATCTGAACAAAAGATTAAACAGTGCCACTGTAATTATCCAGCCATTCAGAGCACACACAGAACCCAAGGACACACACACACACAAGGGGCTCAGATCTCTTTAGCATGGGCTCCATGTGTCTTGCGCGAAGCGGCCTGTTTCCCATCCGACGGCCTGATTGTGTAAATACAGCTGCGTGTTTGATGTCACCTTCCTCACACGCTCTCTCATCAGTGATGTGTGGTGCGGAAGGAGCTATTGAGCAGGGCTTACACACACACACACACAAACACAAACACACAGACCTAACTTAAACCTCATTACTTTCCTCACTTTGTCTCAACACAACTGACTTTCAGATAGAAACCAAACCTTTAGCATTCACACCCACATGGGAAAAAAAGAGCATACAGTTGTCTTCTATGTCATCCACTCATTTATCCAAAGCGACTTACATTTGTCAACTATCAATTACATCAGGGTCAGTCTACTTAGGGTTAAGTGGCTTTCTCAAGGGCACAATGGTGGCAGCTGAGATTCAAAGCCACAATTTCCAGACTACCAGCATGCTAGTCAGGTTCCTTAACCACTACGCCACCACCACCCCATGTACTAGTACTAGTGTAGTGTGTGAAAACAATACAGAAGAACTGCGGATACATGTCACATAACTAGCTTATCATCAATGCATTCCTGCCGCTGTAATCTCATATGACTACACACTGGGGACACAATCATTTAATAGTTAAGACATATACATTTACTTGCTTATTATATGCCCAGCTACAGCCAGTGGGTGCCTGTCTGGTGAGGACTGGCTGCATCTTTCATCTCTGTTGTCTCTTCTGAAGCCTTATCTGTGCTGCCTGCTTCACAGTGCAGTGTGTTTGCAGGTCTTGTCTCATTTGAGCAGAGCCTGTTATGGGGGCGGCTGAACAGGGGGAGAAAGGCAGGGTAAATACAGTGGTGTTCCCCTGATGCTTGTGTTTTGTTTTCGGCTGCAGGAGAGGGCAGCCAGGACCACATGCCTGCTTCTGGTTAGTGTTCAGGAAGCTTGATGTTCTTTGGAAGATCCGCCACTGGTTGCCCTAGGGCCGTGTGTGTGTGTGTATGTCTGTGCAAGTGAACAGACGAGAAACAAGAAAAAATGTAGACAAAAAGATCAGCTCACACGGTGAAACCATAGGCGCCCACCTACACAACGCTCACGGCAGACCCACCTTTTAAAAGAAGCGCAAACACAGCTTTCTCTAATCAAAACAATCTGATTTGCCTCTTCATCTTATTAAATGAAACCAGAGACCCTCCATTCAGATAAGTCTGGATTCAGTTTTAGACAACTGAGACAGAGAAAGAGAGAGAGAGAGAGAGAGAAACTAAGATCATCCCAGCCATCTCTCAGACCTATTTCAGTTTCATAGACCACTGGGACATATTACAAAGAACTCTCCGTACTGATATAATCTGATGCACCACATATTTCAGCTCATCCTGGAACATATTAAACAGGGCAACTATCTAGAGGGGGAGAAAAGGGTTTAAAAATATATGATGTTATTTACTCTGTCTCTCACATCATATGGCCAACTTCTGTGGACAGGACTGACTGAGGAGAGAATGCTGTGAAAGGCATCAAGGACACATGGAGGATATTAGGACATAAAATGCTCCTTTTAATTTATGAGACGCTCTAAAGTTATTAAACCAAGGAAATCATGGGTAGGTAAGGGTACAACTGAAATATGTAAACATTCACTAGACATGTCCCACTGAGTTGGAGCAGAGAAGATGCTTCAGCTTTGCCCCTCTTCCTGGATGAAGATGCCAGATGCTCTAAAAGTTCTGCATGGGTGCCACGGTTGATGGCAGGATCTTATTGTAGTGTATAATATACAAGTCTAACGAGTACATAAAACATAGTGACAGTCAGCTGTGGTTCTTGGGATGCTGTCAATGCTGTTTCTTACAACTGAAGTCAGACAGGAGGATACTAAAGCGATCCTATCACTAAATGCAGGCAATCCATTTTTTCCAAAGAGACATATGGCTTTTTCCAAACAAAGAGAAAAAAGGCAATCCAGCTCTACAGGTACAAAAGAATTTGAGTGTATTTTGCTCACCTCTGTAAAGCTCTGTCTCCATTCAGAGCCACCCATATTTGGGCTCCACCACAAAGCAGATGTGTTTTGTGTGTCTGTGTCTGTCGCACATGTGAATTCATCATCTTTAGCTAGTTCTATCAGCTGAACAACAGTCTGCTGTGTTAACCTCTTCTGAACACACTGTGACAACATTAGACGACTGCTTGTTTATCAGTTGATACTGAACAGGGGCACACTATATAGGGCTGGCTGTGCTGTTTGTTTGGTCAACTCTGTGTGCCGTGGCCTTGAGTAAACACTGCCCCGTTAGTCAGTGGACAGGGACATGAATGATGTCATCCAGGAAAACAAAAGACTCTTATGGGTCCAAAAATGCAGACTGACCACCTGCTGATGTTGGCGATGATGGAAAACTGAATATATATATATTTGGCCTTCTTTAACAGATGAAGAAATCCACATAACTTGTGTATCCGTAAAATGCATTATGTGTGAATATACTGTATGTGATGAATTATTGGCTAATCTTGTTAATCCTGATAGCAGAATTGATCAGCTAATGGTTATGTAAGAAGTCTATTATGTAAACAAATCAGTACATTAATTTTGGACATAATGACTCATGTAGAATTGCTAAATATTATTCCTTGGAATTTATGTCCCATTGGGAATGAGGAAGATGTATTGAGTTCTGTACACACACATGCTTCCTTTGGAAGATGCTAGTTTTGGGACAGATAGAGTCTGAGGAATGCAAACCTGGAGAGTAGAGTGGTCTGTTGCTAACTGTACTGTTATGTGTGGCGGCCACATCTCCAGAACACCTGTTTCAGCAAACATCCACAGCCTTGAGGTCATTCAACTACACTACAGTCTTTTAATGAGAGATGAGGCTCAGAGAAAGTCAGGTGACGGTCATGAATCGTCTCGGGTCATTAAACGGCAGAGAAGTCAGTCAGAATGGAAAATATAAACAGAGGACTTGCCCAGAAAGCCTCATACCCCTTGTTTGATTGTTGAAGCATTAACACTGACATACTAGGCTTTGGAATTTCATCAGGATTTGCAGTCCATCGAGAGATGACCAAACAAAATTATTTCCCATGTAAATTATTTACATGAAGTAAACATAGACTGATACAAACACATAAAAAGTGAAATAGATCTTTCTCAAGCAACCAATCACTCACAAACACTGAATTCACTTTCTCTATTCAGCATCATCTTTACAGAGAGCTGCACAGTCAGGCTAGAAAGATACAGTTGAAAAGTGTGAAAAGCCTGATTGGTTGGGCTAGACAGCTTAAGATATTGATCAGCAATGCACCCATCACAACAGCATACATAAGCAACTTCCATGATTAAACAGGGGAACGCATATTCAGAACAAGGCCATTTTCATGAAACACAGCCCACAAAAATACCAACATGGTCAAATCTAATCTTCGTAAGGCAGCATGGTCTCTTTATCTTTGCGGTGTCATACCAGACCGGTGAGCAGTTCAGCACACTAACACCCGAGGTGAGTGATGAGATCTGGGAGAATAAAATGACCGCAACAAGCCTTTTTCCCAATAAGAACATATGTTTGTGCAGCCAGCCCAAACATGTAACATGCCTCAGCTGCACAAACAGGGGGTGAGAGATAGTGTGCACATGTCTGAGGGAGACTAATGATTCTGCAGAAGAGCACACATGCTGGGACCTTAGTGCTACTGACAAATACTGATAAGGGAGTGGCTATGTTATCAAGCCTCCTGGACCCATGGCACCTCTGACTGTCCAAGTGCCCCAGTTGGTCTGATATCTTCATTACCATAGCATCATCCCCTCTCTACTCTACTAGTTTAAGCTGATGTTTTTCCTCCACTGTATACTTCATACGAATAGGTGGAGGAAGTCTTCAATCATATGCTGGACAGAAAGAGAGGCATGTCTCTTGACAATATTCCGCTGTTGTGTTTTTACTATTTCACCCTTGAGCTGTTCATCTTGAATCTCTCAGATTTGCACTGGGTGACCTCACCTTAGCTGCTAGTGAATGGGAGAGCAACACACGGGTTCTTTGTGCCTTGTTCTCGGCTGTGGGGGATAGGAGAGGAGCGGAGCGGAGGGCTTTGACCTTGTTCAGGGCCTTTTCTTTAGCTCTGAATTCCGACAAAAGTTACAGAGTGCCAAGGCACAGCTGGATGGAGAACACTCTGTCTGTGTGTAGTTAGCGTTTGAAAACCTGCAGCTCACTCCTGTCACCTTGTAGCATTGTTTTTATTGGCCATAGCCGAACATCAGTGTTATTATGGTTTAGAGTTATTACACATGGTGTGGGGGTGTGGGGGGCAACTGGGCATTTTCCAGGAAGCAGGTCTCAGAATATCAAATTTGGGCTCTAGTTGTGCATAGCTGTTACGGGTTTTCACCATCAATTCAGTGAATGCTATCCGATCATTAATTTGTGTAGATATCATTTTCATTTTCAAAAGGTTGTGTGGTTTCCATTAACTGGGCTGCATTCTTCATGGATCGCTTAAACCTCTTCCTGTCCAGGGAATAGCATGGCTCACCACTGCACTTGGATAAGACATGATGAAAAGGACCCAGCCCTCCTGAGATGCTTTCAGAACACCCATAATTCTGCTATACAAGGCAATTAAATACCCAGAAGCAGAATATCTGAGAAGTTATGTAGTTAATAACTGGTGGGAAATTCCTAGACACTAAAAGAGTAACAATTTCTAACCTGTTGTCACACTTTATTATTAAACTGTTTCTCCGTACCGAACTAAAAAGAACTTGAGTATTTGAGTTAATGCGTGTGAATCACACTCATTTAAACTATAACAGAGCTGTAACAGTCAAATAACAGAGACTGTTTTAACAGATATGTAACCCTAAAAGGGCTCATTAAAATGCCGCATTACTATATAGCACTTCACACATGCCTTTCTTGAATTTCTTTTACTTGATACTTTTGCTAAACTAAATTTACCACAGAAAATGTATAAATCGCAATAAAATCTGTTATGATCACGTATTCATGCATCGGTAGGCTATAATCACTTTAATAACTTGGCACGCATTTACCTTTAACTTTTAATTTAACGTGAAATCTACACACCGTGTTGTTTACAGGGCTATAAATCAAAAATCGTAGCATTAGTCATAAAAATCTTGACTTACCGTAACGGCTGCCAAGTGTTTCACTCACGAAATCGGTACTTGAGCACTGACTTGAAAATCTTGTGACTCTGAGATAAGTGATCAGTCCTCTGTTTCATAGACACGCTAAGACGCTGCACAAATACTGGAGAGGTCCCGTCCTGACCCAGTCTGTATTATTGGGGTATTACAGTATGTGTTTTTCCTTGTTGGTATCAAAGTTATTGGCAGACGTCCTGACAACATAAGCCCAGCGTCCTCCTTCCATTGGTCGTAAGATGAAGAAAGTGGGAGGGGGAGGTCTAAGATATAGTGCAGACCTAGAATATGATGTCTAGTTCTGTTTCCTTCTCTTCTCCTCAGTGGGATATTGTTCGTCTGTTAAATTCCCTTTACTTTTCGACTGTGCGTTCACTGTGTCCTAATACGTCTTTCGGCATAGGTGCTGCTGCCTAGATGTAATTCAGTGTTCATTGTTTTTCTCGGAAGACAGAAAAGAAAGCTTCTGACAAAAAATAGTAAGGCTACATTTCAGTTTTAGTGCGCGTATGGGATGTGCGTTCTTGCGCACGTTCTTGCATTTCCCTTGTATATTTGGTTGTAAATTTCTGTAATCAAGCATGATAAACACATTGAGAACAATATGGTACAGAACAAGTCCAATCAGATTTTCCTGCGTCTTACTGCAAGCAGAATCCAGGCGTGAACGCAACTTAACTTCCATCCAGTCAACCCCCCCCATCTCCGATTTCTTCCTTCAACAAGCGCGAAGACTTAAAATGTATGGAACATCACCTCTGCCAAATAAAACATTTAGAACAACAACACATAAAATGTATACAGATAAGACTGTGTGAAAACATATTTTAGCCAACTATCTGGCGATAATGAAAGAAATATTACTGTGAGAAATATATGTTCAAGTGAAGCAAGAACACAGCTGAGTTGCTGACTACTCCAGCATGTGGAATCGCCATTTTGACAGTATGGGATTCCAGTTAAGAGCTGAATGGTGAAAACACCTGCCAACTCTCCTGGCTGTCACTGCAGAGCGTAATGCTTTTGTGGCCTTACAGCTCGTATATCGCAACCTGTCAACATTAAGCGAAGGCAGAACTGTTTCTTTCTTTCTTTTAGACACTGGAGGAGCAGGCGAACGCGGTGTACTACCCATGGATGTACATCTTGCACTTGAGAGAACCTGTAAGTTCGGGTGTGGGTACATGGATGATGCGACAGTGTCTGCGAGAAGTGTGACTGCGCGACCACAATTTGGTCTCATATATGACTACGAAGTTTGACGTTTTAAAACTTGCGGAGCAGACAAAAAACTCGCCGAATACAGTATTTAAAACAGGTCATTAGTCGAAATTCTTAATTTCTTTCATTTAAAAATGATACGATAAAGACCCTTTACAAATGGGTAAAAGTGCCAACATTTACCGAATGCTCTGCTCTGATGGTGTCTGGGGATAAGTAGGCGAAAGAACAGAGAGGCCTCTCTTATTTTTCGTACTTCGCCCCCTGGTGTCATTTGGTAATTATTGCAGGTGGCGAGTAGTACAGCAGAATTTTTCTCTCTCTCTGATTTGCAGCATCACACACAAACGGAAAATTGGATCCACCATTTATAAACCGCACAAGCAAACACATTTATCTACATTTTGTGTAACAGCATAAATCTGCTGTTGAATTCATTCATTCATGTCTAAAGAGAGGTGTTGTTGCTGAACAATGTTGTCCTGAACAATGTTTGAAGCAGAGTTCTGAAGCACCTAAAGATGCTGCCCAACCAGGGTTTCATTCAGTACACCCAAGTGTACCCAAGGGCAGTGGGAATCTGATCAAATGCAGTCCACCGGAAAGGTAAAAGTAAACATTTTCTGGGAGTGCTGCCTCAAATGAAACAGTAGACAAAACAATCATAGGGTCTGTCTGAAAAAGAGAAGCAGGCCCCATCTCAACCCCAGCCAACAAACGCACTGACTCAGCAGCTCAGCATGCTTTAAATATATGCAAATCACCAACTGTACATTCAGCACAGAAGAGTTTGAGCTGAGTTCCCTTGTTCATCATTATAAGTGTGATGTTTTGAGCTTGTACTGTTGGACCACTAATGATCATTTTGAGTAATAGCATTTAAATGCCAATGTCATAATGAAAGCACATATTGTATTTACAGAGCTGGCAATACAAACTACAACTGAAAACAGTTATCCGATGGGAAGATCTAATTAATTCTTTTGAATTAATATTTGAAAACATGAATTTTTCAGCTGTTTATTGTGTTTAAGTTTAAAAACAAAAAAGAGGGTTTTAAAATAGCCTAGCACAGTGAGAATCCTCAGTGACTGGCCTGAAGCTGACCTGCAGTGGATATGAGGGGACGAGGGAGAGGGTGACTCCAGGCGCCGCTGGTCTTCCTATCACTGATGGTGTAATTGTTCCCTTCCTGGCAGTCCTCAGCTATATCTGTGTAATTGCAGAGGGCTCTCCCCCTTTGATTAAAGCACGGAAAAGTGCTGGACGATTTCTTGGAATGTCAACATGCCCCCCAAAGTTTTGCCAAGACATTCTGCCAGTGCCAGTTCAAGTAAACTGGTTGAGAAGAGATGCATTCCCCCCTTCCAAAAAATAACAAACGTGTTGTTATGTTGCTCTTTTTTTCAGGAAGCAGCGGTACTGTGATGTTTTTGTGTCTAAAATATTGCATTTCTGCAGTGAAGTGCAATAGGCCTACACTGTAGTGAATGCAGTTTGGTGCAACATATTGCGTTCACTACAGGAAAACTATAGGTCTAGTAAAAGTGCAGTTTTGGAATTTTTGTTAAAGGCCGACTTTCCACTTCATGGAAATCTGCTTTTGTTTTTTAATCGAACGTGGTTTTAGGCATTTCTCAAGGGTACAAAAGTATTGCCCTTAGACAGGACCCGTGTCCCACATTAGTTCATCTGTTTTGTCATCACTTGTCAATAAATCTCCCTTCTCTCTGAAGGAACTGAAGTTTCAAGAATTTTTGCACTGTACCTGAACGAAGGTTAAGCACTCCAAAACCACACGATTATTCCCATAGACCCATTTGTTTTTGTTCAGAAAATTGCTGGAAATTGCTATAGCCCAACAAAGCTAATCTGAGAGTCTGTGTGTGTTTGTGCTCAGGTAGGAGAATTAATGTGAATTTTGATGGCTGTGTGTCCATGGTCAGAGCACATCCTATTAGCGCGAGGGGCACTAAGCACAGGAAGTACAAACGAGACGCGTGACCGACGAGGTGAGTTCGGGCCAGCGTGCCTCAAGCGCTTCACAGCCTCAAGCTGTCTCCTGCAGTGGATCGCCTTCATCAAGTCAATGGAGATTTCCCTCCAAGGCAGCTCGCCACAATCCCATCCTTCAAAATACACCCATAAAAATGTCATCCCCTTAGGAAACCCCTCTTGGTGCATACTGTTTCTCACATGAGGAAAGCTATGTGACTACTTCAGGGCTGCCAAACCCTCGGCCTTAGTTTTCCAATGTCCCCAATATCTTAGCCCAGTGAGCTAAATCCGATGGTTGTATTTACATTCGACCTCAAAAGGCTATGTTTGGTCAAGTGGGACGTTGAAAGGATTATTTATTTTGATTGTTGCTTAACCTCCTGCATCAGTAATTTACTTATCCTCCATGGGGGGTCTCCTCTCTTCTGGTGATTCATCAAATGCCCAGTTTCAGCATTCCAAATAGTATGCTGCCACCTGCACAGTCTCTCATGCACATCAATATTCAGAGCCATGGGTGGAAGGAAAAGTTCAGAATGATGCAAATTGGGGCCTATGTAGAACAACAGAGGGGCTGTAAGATGCACAAACCTGCATGTCACAAAGGGTTGAATCTGCAGGTCCTTTCCTTTCACTGCAAACAAACATGCTGAAATGCTGCAAATACCCTTAGGATGGCTGCCAGAGAGAAATGCATACACTATGTAGTCTATATACATATTAATACAATAACACAAGAAAACAATAACAAAAAACAACAGCTTCCTATGGAACTGGTTACTCCACTGGCCAAATGCATTATGCTCTAATTTTGTGGTTCCTGTAATGACTACAGATCTTCAGTAATCATTCACCTCACAGCCATTTCTGAAATTAAATATGTCCACTAATATGTGAACATTTCAGTGTGTGGGTCTGTCTGCATGCTGCCCATTTTTCACCACGCACATCATACATGTCAAATTTCACTCTTGGAGACGGCTCTGACTGACATGCATATGTTTTCCACCACAGAGCCTCAAAGGAAACATTTAACTGTCTGACTGTTTTCAAGACATTATCAGTTAAGGCTGATATCCTTTTACAGTCAGTGCTCATTCTCCCATGAATTCATGGGCATTCTGTTTTATTTCCTGAATGTATGGCTTGGCATAACTGTACGTATGTGTGTGTGACTGTTATTTTTTTTTCTTCAGGATTTTCAATGCCTAAACCATATGCCGTGCATTTGTCTCAGGTCATTGGTAAGCTTGAGGAAGCTGGATGGCTGCCATCTCCCTGTGCCCTGTTAACAGGCCATGCTCTGATGGCCCCAGGTCTCCTGGCCCCAACGGTCTCCAGCACTAGCACTGCTGAAGACTCTGTACTTGGGTGGCCATGGAAACGACAGGAGTTGGACCGGTACCAGAGATCGCACTTTGCAGCGTAATCAGATTTGCCTAATGTTTATCTCCAGTGTAATCGCAATGGGTGGAGGGAGAGAGAGAGAGAGAAAGAGAGAGCAAGCAAATATGTGTAAAAAATATGAGTGTGTATGTGCATGTGTGTGTGTGTGTGTGTGTGTGTATGAGAGAGAGACAAAGAGAGAGAGAGAGAGAACATAAATATTTTTTGCCCTGTAATGAAGCATTTGGCTTGCGAGGAGGTGGAGCTCAGAATAGCCTGACAATATTTTCGTTACGTGCAGCTACCAAACCTGCCTCAAGGAAGAGTGCCACTTCCTGGCACCTGGCAGCCCAGCGTGCCCATCTGTGGGCGAAGGCACTCGCTCACAGGGCCGACGGGCTTCTCTGGGGAGGGTTAGGCCTCCGATGCCAACACTGAACTAAACAACACAAGGCCATTTCACACTTCACACTTCACTCTTGGTGAAATTAGCTTTTCATTCCTTATCTTTTACAAGGAAATAGAGGAAAGGGCACAAATCAGTTTCCTGTAATTGTTCCTTTCTAGTTTGATCCTGTTTTTCTGCTAGCGCATACGGAAATGTTTTGACTGACGTGTTTTTATTTTATTTTATTAAGGTTTATTATAGAAAAACAACTATATTCTGGGAAGAGATCTGGGAGGAGATTACTGTGTTGGACCTAGGTTGAGTTCATAGTCGTTGATGAAGTCAGACACTCTCACCACCCCATTCTTCCTGCATTTTAGGAAAGGAAAAGTATTATGCATATCTAAATCTAGAAATGTAACCGTTGTATAACTACATGAATTGATGGATAGCCTTTACTAAATAATTCATGTTAAACCCTGAGGCAAAGGACTTACGTTTTCTTCTTGAGGGCTGACAGCGTTTCTTCAGCCTGTTTGTGGGTGAAATTGCGGGTGACTTGCACCAGGTACAAGAACAGGCACTTGAACATGTTGAATGGGACACAAGCATTGTTGGGCTGGCACTGAGGATCTGAGTTCAGAATGTAGCAGGCCTGGACCAGTGCCTGTCTAATATTCTGTAAGGAGAATATCAAGTCCAGGATGTTTTCTTCCTTCTGGTCTGAATTCCTTTCAGCAGTTCATATGCTTTTGTAATGCTAATGTAATTTCATATTATACGACATATTAGTAGTGATGAATGATGCCAACAAGCCATGGGAATGGTCTGTGGAAATGTTTCTTTAATGCAGGGGCTTGCATTTTTCTAGTCAAAATGTAATTTTGTTATATCTGTGTATATCTAAAATGGCCTCAAGATAAAGGATGTGACTTGATGGACATGACTCGATGGACGTGACAGTTAAACCAAACCTGTTACATGTAATATCTTTTACTTTCACTTTGAGTCAAAGAAAGCCATTGTCAAGATGAATACCAATGAAAACTTGGCCGTACTCACCCCTCCCAGGTAGTTGCAGCAGAGAGTGAAGAACTTCATCCACTCCACCTGTTCCCCAAAGCGACCCAGAGTGAAGGCCTCACTGAGGCAGTTCTCAGCGAGGTTCAATGACCTCCACGCCAGCATGATGTCCTTCTGGTTCACAATTCTTTGCTTGGAAAACTGAAAATTTCATGCAATGAAAATATTTGAATAGTCAAACAGGGTTATGCTGATCTTCCATACAAAACACAAACAGAAGCAGGGGCACCGCTAGAAATTTGGGGTCCTATGACAGAAAGTAATTGATTATAATATTGAAATTGTTCTCTGGGCCCCCCTGTCTATGCTAGGCCCTTAGAATCATCCTAACCCCCCTCCCCCACCATGGTTGTTCACAATAGCTAGCCACTCACCTGGCTATGTAATCCTCTCAAAATGTCTGGAGTGAGATTCTTTACAGCTTGTAACAAATGGCGATCGGATGGCTGGCACACTGGCAGTGGCTGCCCCTTTATCAGAGCAGTGAAGTACCTGAAACCAGGTCGCATACTTTGAACTCACTGGACCTGATGCAAGAGGCTTTCCCCAAACAAATACATCATATTGACTTCAGTATTAAAAAGAATAGTTTGACAATGCAGGTTAGAGATCAATGTCTGCAGGAAACTGATATTGTTTGACCAGACTCACCAAAATGCAGCTCACAGCTACTTACTTATGGGACCAGTTAAGCAGATCTTCAGGCTGAGTTCGGATCACATCTTTTGTATACTGCTTCAGAAATTCTGGCAGTGTATCTGGGATGAATACCTCTTCTTTTGACTGAGACATTTCTGTTTAGCCAAGAGATTTATCAATTCCACAAACTCAGACAAGAATTTGACATCAAGCAATTGTTCGCAAACTTTGTTGAATTAACATGCACAACGCCAAAAGAGTTAGTTTATGGAATGTTGTTGTATGAGATTGTCAAAACAGAATTTAGAACACCATGGACTAATTAGCCTACATGACGTGAACATTGGCTGGGCTTGGCCATTCACCGCGAGAGGGCACTGTTTGACTTCCTTAAACTCCCACAGTCTAGCTCTGTCAGTACACGATATACTGTAGACTATAAACTAAACTGTACATCGTTCAGAAAAGCACACCAGTCACGTAATCATTTTCTTTAGCATTAAACGTATAGGCTACTACCTTCTACATGTGTAAGCATGTTTCATGCACTTACCAGGACAATACAAGGGCGAAAGATGTCAACTGAATTGGTTGCGAATTGTATTTCTACTATATAAATGTTATAATGCATAAAATTTGATGCCCATCATCAGTAGGCTTCAAACACCGCTCATAATTTGGTCAAATTAAACAAAAATATGAAGGACCAAATAGAAAAAGAACGACTTCGAACGACTGCCTCGAATTCTACAATATTTGGCACTTTTATTAAGAAACTGTATTTGTGAGATAACACTTCAGTAACTGTGTAGACAGCAGCGCCTTCAACTTCTGTGTAGTGACCGAGGGGGGCGTGGGTTCAGTAGGAAAGGAGGGCGCGGAGAATCTCTGCTATTGTTAAGAAATACGCCTTGCAAACGTAGCCTGTTTCCACAACTTTGCAGTATTTTGGAACAGTGGATACTACACATATTTTGTATACCAGACATCTTCCAAAACGATGATTCCGTGAAGAAAAACGCACTCAAAACTGTCAGTTTGGCCAAGAAAAGCCACTTAACCTTACATTATGCAGATTTAGTGACATCACTCTGTTAAAGATATCGCTCGAATGCAACCAAGAGAGCGCTCAGCTCGGCTTGGCTAATTATTCAAAATGCCGATGGTTTGTTTCATTCAATATACATATTATTCTCGGGTGCTTCAACTTACAATTTAGCCTAGGTGAAATACCCTACCATCTTAATTCAGAGACTAAAAACGGCATCTTCTGTGTCACATGCGCTGAGGGTCCTATTGTGGCGCCGGAGCTGCTGAGGGAGGCTGGATTCGAAACAATAGACCGAAACACGGCGCTTCATTGTCGGGGCAGCAAAAGACATAGAGCCAAGACTGGAGAACAGAACGGCCACGACCAAGAACTCAAGAACATGGAGATGCTCGTGCACTGATCTTATTTTTCAGCTTCAACACAATTCACTGGATATATTTCTTTTTACTGATTAGTTCTGTGAACCTCAAGAAGGAAAGATGAATTCCGCAGAAGCTGCCGAGGAGGGACCGAATGACTCCGATACGGATGCATTCTTCAAAACAGGTAGGATTGCAAACTAGGCATTTTTTCTTTAGATATTTATAAGCGGATTTGGATATGCTCGACGTATCATAGTAGAGCGCTGAGGTTTTGTCACTATAGTGGGTAAACTGAGGAGGATCAGGGAGCTCAAAGAGTGGTTGCTGTGCGCGCAAGCACAGAGCTCATCTCCTAAAGTAAACGGACCAATAGACTATAGACTAAAACATATAGTCCATTTGATATGGTCATTGGAAAGCACAAACTCCAAACGCAGCTCAAGTTGTTTGAAATAAGGTCAATTAGTGCACTAACCAGATCTGTCCGACCCCTCTCATCCTTGTGAGAGGTAGCACGTCGCTTTGTTTGACAGTTGTCCCTGCTGTGTCACTGTTATTTCTAGTCAAAAAGCTTATGCCTCAACTCTCTCATCTCATCAGCAAAATAAACAAAAAGTTGAAGATTAGTGTACAGTCGTTCTACGTCGATACATCTCAGCCATTTGCAACTTTGGTAATTAAAATTAAACCTTGAGTTCCAGAAAGCAATGATGCAGTCTGACCCATGAGTGAAAATACAAAGCCTCTACGTTGGAGACCACATAGCCTACATTTGGTACGTCTCATTCCCCTATCCCAACCATATAACTTTGGAGAAAGACTATAATTGCCCCGAGGTTACGGCTACCATGGGTCTCACAAAACAAAGCCAAATTAGAAATGTGTGAGAACGATCAACTCAGACTATGGACTTTCCCCTCCTACACGACCTCAGAATCTATGGATGCTGTCGTGCATATCTCCGTATCCAGAGATTCATTGCATGCTTCATAGGAATCCTCATTATGACCAAACTACTTTTGCAGTAGTTCATTGATGTACCTGGACTTGACAGGTTAGGGGTATCAAATACTCTTTATGATGTGGAATGGCTAGCGTGTTGAGTCAATGTTGTATTGTTTTGAAATTTGAATGAGTATGAGTCTGGATGTATCATCAGCCCCTGTTGTAGGGAATAACCAGCACAGTGACTTTATTTCAGTGTCCTCAAGAGTATAATGCCTATTCACCTGTTATGTGAAGAACTGACCTGATGGGTCCTCTGTGAAGTGAACACTATGTAGCCTGATCAGATTTAGACCCCATATGCATGTGATGTTAACGCTCTTGGCATGTCTCTTTAGGTTAGGATGCCAGCAGACTCGTGCTACTCGGCCTCTCTGTGTTCCACACACTCTTGAGTGTGCGGCTTGAGGACACACCCTGGCGCTTACACACACACACACACACACATGCCCGCCTGCCTCACTGCACTCTAATCTCCTGCTCCACAGGCCCCACTCCTCAGCAGTTTACGCCACCAGTCAAAATATCACTTTTACAACTTGATCATGGAGGAAGTGCTGATAAAGGAAGTCATGGCTCTCTCCTCTTCCACCTCCTCCTCCTCCCTTCATCCTCTCTCTCTGTCTCTCTTTGGCTGTCTGTTGCTGTTTACGACTCCTCCATTACATTTTAGGGTCATGCTAAAATGACAGTGTCAGGAAATGTCTGTGTGGTGGGTGGTGGGTACAGGGGGTTTGTATACTATAGAGAGTGCTGTCTTAGCACAAACGAGTCTCTGGCTGGAAATGAGGTATCTTTTCTAGGGCTGTTTGGCACCGACTGGAGCAGTGAACATAGGATGGCTGCATCTGTGGGTTTTGAGCCATATGCATAGCAGCAAAGTGGGACACGAGCTTGGAGAGGAGCCGTGAGAGAGGAAGAGAGAGACACAGTCAGTCTTTTGTGTGTGTCAGGGTCTGTCCTCTGAACCACAGGACTGCCGCCGCCTTCTCCTCTCCTCTGCTTTTGGTACTTTGACGAAAGTGAAATGACTCACAGATGGCAGGGGCCCGGGCAGAGGAGCATGACTTTGCTGCGACGGTGGCAATGCCGACGAGTGGAGTCGGGGACATCTGCTCGCATCTGGACTCAGTCATTGATGGCTGGGCCTGATTTGCCATGACAGACCTTGCCCCCTGGGTGAAAATGGGAGAGACTTAGAGAGAGAGAGAGAGAGAGAGAGAGAGAGAGATGTTTCTCCTCTACATCTACCCCCATCTCCACCTCTGGCCTTGACTTCTCCCATTCCACCAGTTCCCCCTGATCCTGATACCCAAACCAAAAGGCCGTGGGTGTTTTGCCTGGGTGAAGAAAGACATTATGTGGCTGAGCGAGCACCAATCCATTCACAAGAGCCAGTCTGAAAGGGCTCTAAAGTGGGCTTTAAGTCCTGAGCCATCGCTGGATACATCCCGGCTTGCTTATTCACAGCTCCGAGGTAGATTAACCTTGAATGCAAACTTTAATTCACTCCTGCTTTGTGGAGCGCACTGCGGCCTTGTGGTGGTGAGTTAGCTTTTCTGCATGTGGACACAGGTCTGAATCCTGCCCTACGGCACAGCCTTTATGTGGACTAAGTAATCAGAGAGAGCAAGATAGAAACCTTCCATTTTGTCTGTCTCTGCCTTGTTCGTAAGGACTGTAAGTTAAATATGAGCCAAAGCAATTACAGGAGGAAGCAATTTGGCCTGGTGTGCTCTTGTGTTTTTTAACTAGCTGTATTTTAGTGGAGCCTGGCCCATCATTGCCTCAGGTAATAAGGCTGGGAGACTGGCAGAAGCCCACCCGACCAGATCAATATCCACATATCCAGCCTTTCAGCCAGCAAGACTGAGCTCTCTCTCACTGAGTGCTATGCAACATACACCGTTCGGATCTCTGCCGGCTATTTGTAACTCATCCTGCCCAGACCAGCCCTGTCCATCTCCCCTATATTTCTGATGCAGGCCTTCCCTTGATCAAACTGATTCACATACTGTATACCAGTGGAGCCTGATAAAGTTATTGCAAGCTTGTTTGGCCTGTTTTTGTCTTTTGCATTGTGTGTGTGTCTGAGCTGTGGGTATTCTCTGATGATGGGACTCATCTATAATTAAAGTGCACACAGAGTGGTGCCACAGACTCAGAGTGCTTTTTAGAGTGTGGTGACAGAGCTGTCTGAAATCTGTGAGGGACAGCTGGTTGACCCCCATGCCCCCAGGACCTTCATTTTCCACTTCAGTGTGTGATAGGACAGATCCTTTTATTCTCTCTCTCTCCCTCTCCCCCTCTCTCTATCCCTCTCTCTGAGTGCATGGTCAGAAGGCCTGTGGGTTAGGCATACGACAGGCTTTGTGATTTGTCTAACCACTTTTAAAAGACAGAGTGAAAAAAAATGAAAAGATGAGAGAGATGGAGAGAAGCACAGAGGGGAATGAAGTAATAGAAAAAGCAGCACAAACAAAACAGACACCAAACCAGATGCCGTTTTTTTTAATTTACACTTCTTTTGTAAAAGACAGAAGAAAGCTCAGCTGTGGGTTTTGGCTCAGCAGATGACACCGTGACCCCGAGCCCGCTACATATTTGGTCACATGACTTCCTTCAGTAATGAAGGCCTCCATAAAAACACCCTGAGGTAATTAGGTCCCTGTTGTCAAGTGGAGTATTTAAGCAGATGCATGAATGCATGCCAGCCCTTTCCCCCCAGAGATTTCCTTTCCGTGCACATTTAACAATCACAATCAAAAAAACTGGTCCACACAGATTCTACATGCAGCTGCTTTGGAATCTGCACTGCCAAACCAGGCCATGGCGTATCACTGATAGGGCTGTTGGGCTGATGGGCTGGGCTGTCTGAGAGAGAGCCTTAAGCACCAAAATCTGAATTCATTCATGCCTTTTTTAGGCGCCTGTTCAGCTCAGCGCCAGTCTGAGACAGGCCTTGGCTCTCTTCCAGCCTCAGAGTGGGGGTCTCCTCCTCCTCCTCCTCATGGTCCTCCCCCCTGGATGCTCATAAATGGCTGCTCCACTCCTCGCTTGATCGGAAGCGTGGGGTTGGGTGTGTGGGGTGTGGTGTGGTGGGGTGGGGGGGTACAATGTGGTCTGATGGCCCCACTGTCAGCCGTAACAATGAGCTTGGTGCCGGGTTTCTCATCCTCTCTTTCTCTCTCTCTTGCTCTCTCTCTCTCTCTCTGTCTGTCTGTCTAACTCCCTCTCCCTCTCTTTCTCTATCTCTCTTGCTCCCTCTCTCGTTCTCGTACCCCTCCCTCTCTCCTCAGCAGGCCAAACAGTAGTCTGCTCGCTGTGCGTCTGCACGGTGCAGCGTGGCGCTACAATGTGGAGAGAGGCCTGGCAGATGGCTAATTGGCCCGACGTAAACCACCAGGGTAATAGGGAGAGTGAGAGAAGATTTGTGGGGATTATTGAGTCATGATCTGACGTGGACGTGGACGGAGAGCAGGAGAGAAGGAGTACTGGGAGCACGGAGGAAGAAAAAGGGGATGCCCCCCCCCCCAAACACACAAACACACACACACACACACATACATCCCTTGCTTGGATGGTTGAGTGTGTAACCATATGCTGTAGGGGGCTGAGTGAAAGGAGAGGCTGGCCCAGGAGGCTAATGGAGTTAGATCTTATTAACTGATCCATTGCTTAAAAAAATACAAGGCTTTTAGAGAAATTGAGGGGACACGTTCCCCTGAGGCAATGCATCTGTGTTTAGTCTGATAGAGGTGTGATAGACAGAGCTTCTCATTTTACACTTTGCCATGTTTTTTTGTCATAGGCATGGAATTTTCTAGAATGTTTTTTTTTTTCTGCACACACAAGTGTTTTCTCATTTTCAGGAGATGAAACATCCTCTCACACTCCCGTCTCTCTCACTAGGGAAATGTTTGGCATAATACATGGTGAAAAATATCATGCTAATACCGTACCTTGCAAGTGACCTTTTTATAATAAATGATGAGAACTTTACTTGTAGACAGGCTACTGAATGTGAGGGACCATAAAAATATGTGAGTCCAACCAAAACACCTGCTTTGTCTCTCCACTCTTGTTTCAAGTGTTCATCTTGAATGGATAGACCCCATTACATTTCTCCATAAAAACCCTGTGGGTTTTTCTCCTCTTTTTTGCACCAGAGTTAATGTAGCGAATCCTCTCAGTGATTGCTGATGGAAAGAATCCTCTTCTGTTGCCTGGGAAGAGGAGTATGGTACTGTAGTGTATTCTCTTTGAATAGAATGTCTTAGAAATCATCAAGACCATGTGTGTCTGATTAGATTTAAAGTGATTTGAGGTTCCAAGAAATCTGACATTTTATTCTTATTCTTTGTGCAGCCATGTGTATTTTGTATTTTATGCAGTGGTGTTTGTTGGGAAGCCAGTTTGACCATAGCCTTTGCATCTTTTTGTTCTTGCTCTCTAGGCCTTTTGTGTAGTAACAGCAGTCATTGATTTCCCACCACAAGAAATCCTTTATGGGGCATATTGGTTGTCAATGGACAAATGTGATGTAGCAGCCATGGCTGTTTTGGCTGGCTTGCTCAAGGAGTCAGTGGTAAGCTAATTATGGAGGGGTCAAGCACTGCAGTGGCCCTCTGTGAAAGTCCAATTAGCCACTTGCAGCATTAATGTGTGGATGATGGGAAGCGGAGGGCTCCCATGTGACGGCCCGATAAAGACCCCCCACCCACCACCAAACCCCCCTCCGTCACTCACTTCCACCCACACACACACACACACCCACACATGCAAACAGGGCTGCATTGTCATTTGTGTATCAGGCCACGGATTACACTACCTTCCAATCGACAGTGACTTCTTCAGCGGAGTCCTCTGGGGAGATGGCTGGCTACTGGAAGGCAGAGCTGGAGCTCACTTTCACTGGTGTTTTCCAAACTTGATTGCTTTGTTGTGAATTTGTCACAGGCTCCCCAGGGAAGAAGACTGGGAGGTCTGTAGTGGTTGCTCACCTAGTCTATCCTTGTGAGTAACATTGGCTTGCTCGGCCATGGGGACTCTCAGAAGCCTGGGACAAAGATGATGTCAGGGCAAGCTCAGGCTCCAGATGAAAGGAGAGGAGAGAAAGGGAGAAGAGAGGAGAGAAGAGGAGAGGAGCGGAGAGGAGAGGAGAAAAGGGAGGAGAGGTGAGGAGAGGAGAGGAGAGGCAGCTCAGGTTTCAGAAGAGAAGTGTCTCATTCAGCTTCATCTGTTCCTGGCAGGAGGCAGAGGAGGCATAATAGCCATGATATGGGAGTGGAGGAAATGAAAATTGATGTTGAAATAGTTTCAGTGGAAGCTTATGAGTCTCCACTTTTATTATTTTCTATCAGCAGCAGGGGAGAGAGAGAGAAAGAGAGAGAGAGAGAGAGAGAAGGGTGAAGAAAAAGGGAATGTCTTAAAGAGAGAAAATGACAGAGAGAGAGAGAAAGAACGAGAGAGAGAGATGAAGAAAAAGGGAATGTCTTAAAGAGAGAGAATGACAGAAAGAGAGAGAGAGAAAGAGAGAGAGAGTGAAGTATCATGGGTCCTTTTTCTGGGCGACCCATCGAGTGCCCTCCACTGTGCCAACAGCTCTCAGCAGGTCACCGGCAGTGGTAGCGGGAATGAGTCAGAGGCTGGCACAAGGTCACTTGAGACACACCATGAGAGTATGCTCATGAATACTTAATCTGACGCTCCGCTCTGCTCTACTCCTCTCTGCGGCCTGTCAACTGGATCCCTGGATTCCTCCCCGCTGTCTGACGGAGAGACAGCCGACTGCAGCAGACTGGAGTCAGTCTGGCCAGAGCGGTTCACAGGCCGTCAGGGAAATGGAGAGCCTGACTCTTTTGTTCTCTCTGAGCGTCTCAAGCTCACTTGTACATGTCCAGCCGTTTGCAGTTGCAAGGCATGCCATCAATCACTACTGTTTACTTCAGATGCCTCCAGCGTCTTTGTCAAAATGTTTTTTTTTTGTGGGGTTATTTATGTTTTGATGTTAAATATTTATGTTTATATTTTTCTCTTTGAGGTTTCCATTGTGGATTTTTATGTGCAAGCATAAAATCTCATGCCTCCCATTGCTCGGTTCTGTCCAAAAAAATGTCATGACGCAGACAGCACGTGTGACGCCGCGTGGATATAACAACACGAGGGGGGCAACTTTTCACCCAGATTGCTGGGGCGAAATCCTACGACTGTAAAAATAAACAAGCGAGACACGATACCCCGGACTGCATTCGCAAATGGCCAGTTAGAAAGCACAGCTCGGCAGGGCCGAAGAGAAATAGTGCTGCGTTCAGCACACTGCCCACAAGATTGGTCTTGTGTCAACGTGCCCAGAAAAAGCACGGCCTAAGCCAAATGAGGGGAAGAGGCCGACACTGTAGAGAGAAGGAAAGCTGCTTGTCTAATGCTTTCTGAGCACGATATTTCAGAGTCTGAGGCAGGTGAGCATGAGGAGAGGAGGGCAAAATGGACCATGGAAAGTACAACAGCGCGAGGAAAGTGTCAGCGCTCAGTTGGTTCATTTTCCTCTGTGCTGTTCCTCTATGTTGAGTGAATGGAAACATCTCTATATAAGGATTTGTGTGATGTACTGCATGACTTAACATGTTTTTGCATGACATGGGTGCCACTCTTACGTCAATGACATCTAAAACCTATGGATTACTGTGTCTTTTCCCAGACAAATAATGAGGATCATTTCAGTTGTGGAAAAACAGAAAATGACACATTCATCGCCCCCCTAGTCTAGGCACTGTAATTCCCTTTATGCGATTGCTTATGTGATTGCTTTTTTTCCCCTTCCCTCTGCCGGCAGCGCTATGACGTTTCTGAGATTTATGACCACCTCTCTCTCTCTCTCTCTCACTCTCTCTCTCTCTCTTTCCCACCCCACCCTGCTGTACAGCAAACATGTTTGGCGTTAGTGCAACTTTTCCAGCTTAGCGTCAGGCTGCGGGCTACAGTAGGCTCACTCGCTGTGCAGGAGGGCCTGACCGTTCCACCGACCCGGGTCTTGCGTTTCTTGGCCTGGCCGGAGCCCGGCTGATGACTCCTGGAGGGGCCTGCTGTCTCAAGCATGATTACGATGAAAGCCCAGCTGACTGCAGCCATTATTAATGGAGACGGTGTCTCCGCGCTGACCCTGGCTGTGTGTTTTAATGTAAAATAACCCTGGCATTCTGTGTGTGTGTGTGTGTGTGTGTGTATAAGGAAAGGGGGGGGGGGGGAGTAAATGCAGACCCCAGCACTAGTCACCATTGAAAAGGGGAGGGTGCTGAAAAGCCAACATGGAAGGAGAAAAGGGTGGGGGTGGGGTGGTTGAGCTCATTGATATGCGAGTTTCTCTGCAGGGTCTGTGTTGTGTTTTATTAACATGCACCGAGGACAGAATTCTCCTGGCGCTGCTCTCAACACTACACTGCATGTATAAACAGCCCGTCTATGAGCGCAGGACCAGGGAAACGCCAGCAAAACTTCAGTGTGTCTGGTGTAGATTTAGACTTTGTTTGCTGTTGTTGCCGGCCCAGGGCCGAATCTCCCACAGCACTACATTTCGAGCAGCTTATTTTCAGGGGGCCACGCGGATGTTTTCGCAGTGAGCGCACACTCGAGGCACTTGTCCGAAAAGGGTGTCTCTTACAGCAAGTTCGAAAAAGGTTTATCCAGCTCTGTTGACAACAAAGGTCATTGGCTCAGTTCGACGGGAATGACGGAGCTAAATGGGTCCCTTGAATGAGACGTTCAGGTGCTGTTAGCAGGTTAACTTATGAGTGCTGCATGCTCCGAATTACATGTCTCCCTTGCAGGGCACTATAAAACACTGGGATGTGTTTGAGGTGGGCTTTAATAATATCGCTGGGTGTATGTCTGGAGGGTAGAGTTACACACACTCAGGGATTACAGAAGGACCCCCACAAGCCCACACTGCCAAGTTCAGCACACTGGAGCTATAATACCAATATATTAGAGATTACTAGGAACATCTGGAAAAGCCATCCAGGCTGGGAGAGAGACCTGCTCATCGAAGCCACGAGAAAAAGACTTGTGGGGGCTTTGCCCGGCAAAGGAAAACAAGCCTTTGCAGACAATTGGCCTGATGGCGGCTCTTTTGCCAGTAATGGCTGGCCGAGAGGAAGACAGCAACTGAGTTTGAGTTTAGATGGATGTGCTGTAGGTCTCAGCAGAGACTTGTTCCAGCACTCAGACCCCCTCTTTTTCCCTGTCCAATTCTCTCTCTCTTATGTTCCTTTCTCTGTCCCACTCTCTCTCTCTTTACTTTGGGCCAACTCGGTCTTCGGAGCAAGCTTTGGGGCCGAGGGTCCTGCGAATCAGATGTGCGTATAGCTTGTCATCCGGCAACATGTGAAGTAGTTTTTTTGAAAGACAGCAAGAGCGCGGCTGATTGCTGTGTTTAATGCCATGGCGAGAGCGGCGTAATGGTCGAGTTCTCCCGGCGTATAACACAGCTGCTGGGCTAATGAACGCACTGGGAGAGTTGGCACCGGAGCACCGCAGCTGCACTGCCAGTATAAACTAACCGTGCGCTTAAAAAAAAGAAAAACGAGAAGAAGAGGAGGAGGAAGGAAAAAATGTTCTCAATAAAGTGAGAGGAAGGCTGAGCCAAAGTCCTCCAAGGCTGATCAGCACAGAGTTAAAAGGATCAAAGAGTTTCCTGACGCAGTTTTCAGCATGGTCTCAAGACTTGGATTCAGACTCTGGGTGAATTAGAAGTGGGCTGGAAATGTGTGTTGTTTGTAATTTTTTACTAAGAATGCCCAAAAACATTTAGGATACAACTGGCCCAATAATGATCATATCGTAAAAGCATTAAGCCAAAAAAATATCCAAACAGGCATTATCTAGCATTAATATTCTTTGAATATTATGTATAAAGGATTGTAAGTGTTGCCATAAACTTGTCAGCTTTCAGCCACCTGACTTCAGTCACAGCAGCAGAGAAAGTGTGTCTGCAAGTGTTTACACATTGGTGGGATTGCAGTTTGTGTTGGATCCACAATCAAACAGCATGGCGTTTTTGCATGGCAGAGCATAGATTTTATGCTGAACTGTACCTGAAGTGATGTGTTTGCAACAATGGTCCAAACAATCACATACATTTGGAACTGTACTTACACTACGATATGTGTTACTTAGTAACTGTGCACAGCCTACATGCATGCAACAGAGTAGGCCTCAGGCCTGATATAGGCTAGTGGTTGTAAACACCATAGAGTCTTACAGAACTGATTTCATACTTTCTCTGTGGCAAGAAAGTGCACACATAGCACACCGTAAAGCATGGAAATGTCCTTCTGGTGGTGAATGTGGTATATTTTACTGCCTTTGGTCTCCAACACCAAGGAATCTCTGATACCCCAGAGAGCAGTGAAATAAGGCACTCACATAGCCAGCGAGGTGTAGGACGGCACGTTTTTTTCAATACCATTGAGTTTATTTCCACAGTGTGCAAGGAGGGGGGAGAAGTCAACGGTCAAGAGCCGTTATTCTCAACTATGTGCGTTTTAGTGTATCATAACGGTGGAGGTTTTCTCAGACTCCTGCTGGCTTGGGCAGGGAGAGAGAAACTTGCTTCTGTGAGGAGTCTTGTGGGTGTCGCATACAGCGGTTTAGGCGGCTGTGCCGGGCTGGCACGTTTGCCCTGGATGCTTGGAAAGTGCCGCTGCACCGCGGATGTTGAAAAACCTCTCTCTCTCTATCTCTGTCTTTCTCTTTCCCCTTCATCATACTTTCTCATAGAGACAGTAAAGAAAGCAATCCCATTTACTTTACCACAAACGGAGCTCTGCCAGCCGTTCAGCTATGATGAACCCGTAGTGTCTGTGTCATCTGGCAGCGACTCAGAGGAAGCCGTGCATTGTCTTGACAAAGCGGTTGGTCAATTGAAATGTTCCTCCTCAACCCCCTCACCCCACCACCCCACTCCACCCTATCTTTAATTGGGAAGGAAATAACGGATTTTATAATTTCATTTCGCCAATGGCTTTTACAGTGGTCTTTGAATATGAATGAAAAGCCTCTTTTGAGATGCCGCATAGCTTTTTTTCCAAGCGTGTGTGTGCAAAAACAGATGTCACTCGCAATTAAAGCTCATTTTCTCATATGCTTGCTCGCCAATGCCGTCATTCCTGCACTGTCATTGTGGATGTGGGGGCAAGAGCACGCAAGGAAAAACGCTCTACGGTATAGAGGGGCCCCGATTGACTAAACAGATCCTTGCAAGTGGTGTCTGTAGCTTTTATTAATAGAACAAAGAGGAAAAGTTTACTAATGGCCTTTAAGCTTTGAGAAGGCAGGCAGGCTCATTAGCCTACTCTTTGTAGCACATGCAGCGCTGCAGTACTTCGCTGCACACACAGTTTGAGATTTTGTGCGGAGGGTATTTATGCGCTGTAGGGAACGTTCTCACAACGTTATGGCTCTATTGGAGTTGGCTCATTAGTCCCTGTGATACCAACATTACATTGTGATACTAACATTACATTCATCAGTATGTTTTGGTCAGAGGTGGATTAATCATCCACTCTAATTGATGTTCCACTCCTTGCTTATTGTAATGCTACTGTGAGATCAGACTTACCTGAAGTGTTTCTGAGATATTTGCAGTCATTTAACAAAAGTGCTTATACTGTTCATTCACCACTGGGCATTGGGGGGTACTGTAGTTTGAAGATGTAATGATCTGTTGAACATTACTGGTGCTCAGGGAAATGTAGTGTGTTGGTTAGGTTTTAAACCTGTAGTTTGCATATCTGCCCAGAAGGTAGGGGACATCCCCAACTGAAAACATTTCCGGCTGTTAGAATTAAACAAATATAATTCAATTCTTCAAAGCATTCAATTCTTAGCACTTTTTAAGTCTAAAACCAGTGAGTTGACCATATTAATCACATGCCATTTAATACCGGCTAATGCTTGGGATTAGTTGGGCGCATGTAGGGACTTCCTGCTGACAACACAGCAGAGCCTCCCTGTGTGCAGGAAGTGACTGTGCGTTCCTCACAGCTGCGGTGATCAGGTAGGATTGAGTTAAACACCCCCAGGAGCCCTGAGCAGTGTTACCACCATGGATTTAGTCAAGGCCTCTTAAACAGCCATGGTATAACTCCCTGAAGTAAGTCATCTTAACTGCCTTTGTTTGGATGCAGACATAAAGCACAATTACAACTTGAGGATGTATGTGAAGAGAGTGATGCAAAACCCTTCATCTTAACTCTTCATGTTGTCCTTGTCACATCCTGATACAACATGGGACATAGCTGACTGCACTGGATTTTGTTTCTGTGTTTATTGTTTCTGACATGAGCTGTAATTTTACAGTTTTATTTAAGAAGCCGCACATGTAGTATGAGCCCTGTAAGCATTTGCGCAGGTCAGGGGGTTTTGACCAAGACTCCTGGACCCAT
The DNA here is from genome assembly GCA_027481765.1 of Tenualosa thibaudeaui. Taxonomy (NCBI): domain Eukaryota; kingdom Metazoa; phylum Chordata; class Actinopteri; order Clupeiformes; family Clupeidae; genus Tenualosa; species Tenualosa thibaudeaui. Next base: position 1,203,398 of record JAIFZK010000010.1, on the reverse strand, counting down.
TACACCTATCAAGGTCTATTAGTTCAGTTCACTTTTAATGAGTTTTCCTTGAGGGATGTGAGTTCTGATGGCGTAACCAGCGTTGCTGCTGGAGAGACAGTGGGTCTGTTTTCTGCCGCCTCGGGTGAACCAAAGCATTACCATCAACAGCAGATGCATTGTGTCTATTTTTAGAAGGCTGGCTACAAAGCCTCCTCAGACTCCTTGGGTTTTCTGTCTGCACAGGCTGCACAGGGGCTGGCTCCTGGTATGGGGGCTCATTTCCAGGGCTGATCATCTCTTCTCCTCCAACGCAGTTATGTGGTGCACGTTGAGAAGCGAATGTGATTTTCCAGCATTTCCGTGGTATTTTTAGCCTTCTGTGTGAGCACACACACACACACACACACACACACACACACACACACACACATACACACACAAAACTGTGCCCTGGCCCTACAGTGACAGACGGTGCATGGCTTTTTTTTCACCTGCTGAATGTGCTTCTTGTTTTGTATCAGCGGCTCACAGCCAAGAGTTGCCTGGGCTGAATGGGCAAGATGGGTGAAGATTTGGGGGGGCGGCTTTCTGTCTTAGATGGATTTACAAGACAGAGCAGAAGAGATCTGTCCCACAGCTTGTTCCATGCCATTGCTATTCACCTCACGCCGCACTGTCGCTTTCTCCCCCGGATCAATCTCCACTTTGCTTAATGCCTGTGTAAGCCAAGGGAACATACGGCATCAGGCACTGCTTGCCTCTCCTCGTCTTTTAGCTCTCTCCTCTCCGCTCCCTTTGTGCCTCAGGGTCCTGCCCAGCTGGGCAGTGCTGAGTCAGGCTGCAGAGGGCCAGCCTGGAGTGACATCATCCGGCTATGCGGGCTATCAGCTCTGTCCCAGGCCAGACGCTAGGAACTGGGTGGGTGGGTGGATGAGTGGATGGGGGTGAGGAGGAGACTATGGGCTTAGGGTTAATGGAATTAGTTCCCTCTGCTAGTGGAACAGTCAGAGAGAGAGAGAGGGGATACATATGGATGGTCTACAACACACTACTACATGCGCACACACACACACACACACACACACACTAAATAGGTGGAAGAGGACAATCCTTTGGGATTCCTTTTGAATGTTGAAAGCAAATGGATGAATGCAGTTTGAGGTTTTTTTTTTTTAATGGATCTATGGGAATATCAAAGAACGAGATAGACAGTGTGTGAGTGAGTGGTTAAGCCACAGAAACACCATTACTGTGAGTGTGCTATTCCTTCCCAAGTGTTTGTTTGTTGGCTAAGAATGTAGAGAAGACTTTTTTTCTTGCAGTTTTGCTTAATATCTTTATGTCGTTCCTGTGTTGGTTCACTGCGTTTGAGTGTACATTGTCATTAAGCTGTTTACTTTGGGTGCTGGCCGTTGAGGTGTGTCCTTTGTAAACAGCGGCCTTATTTGATTTATTAACTGCAGTCGTGTTCCATGTTTTAACTAACTGTAGGGAAAAAGGAACATTGTTACGGCAGATGGAAACAATGGATGAAGTTTCTCACTCTAAGTCAATTTCCCAAAAATGTACGCTATGTGGACTCCGAGGGAATGATCCCAAAAATAGCCAGTTAGTTACAACCCTGAGCAGAAATGAGCTTAATCACCATGCCTCGCACACTTGCCTGGACTGTCCTTACTCCAACAGTTTTTGTTGAAACGAGATTGCATTACTCAGTGCGTAATTTAAAGACAACCCGATATATTATTTTTGTTAACACTGTTTGGGATACTAAGTGTTGAAATGACAGGTTGTGGATGAAAAAAGAGAACCAGAATAGGTTAGGTAGGAATAATTGGGGAAGAAGAACTGCTGCTTTATATTCGTATAGTGAAGTAAAAAATTCTCAACAATTGATTGAAAAATTTAAAAACTGGGTACTGAAGTGAGAAAGGCTGGAGTTGCCTGGTAACAAGAGTTGAAGGGGATTACATACCAGTGACTTACGAGCGCTGGCCTGGCTTCAATGGTTTGTGTGCGCATTTATGGAAATCCTAAGGACTGCAGATGTCATCTATTTTATCAGAATGGTTTAGATGATGAAATTAGCCACTAGGAGATTTTTTTCTCAGCATGCTCCAGGCAGCTATTGCAGCCAGATGTTTCACTGCAGTGACCCCTGGATGCCACAGGGAGTTGGGTGGGGAGGTTGAGAGAGGGGTGGGGGGTCTGGGGGTGGGGGTGAGGGGGTGGAAGGAAAATTGCTGGAAAGATGATGTGAAATAGTAGCAAGCTGGCCTCCCAAATGGGTTGCTGATGAAATGATGGAATTTTCATTGAGCCCCAGTGAGACAGGCTGAGTTTAGGGCCTCAGGCCACTGCAGGCGCTGGCATCCGACTCCCAGCAATGTCCTGTGGAATCCCATTAGTTTGCTTTGATTCCTGGGATTCCTCGCAAAGGGCAGCCTCAGTCGACGAGAGCCTCTAATATTTCACGCTAGGTATCAGACTAATAGATCATAGCCACAGAAACTAGAAGCAACAGCAGTGCTCGTGACACAGAGCAGGTAGAGGTGGTCAGTCATTGGTCACTCCACCCTATTTCTCCTGCTGTGCTAGAGTTATAGAAGATGGAAGTGTTTAAGGGGATGTGGTGTGTGTGTGTGTGTGTGTGTGTGTGTGTGTGTGTATGTGTGTGTTGGTGGAGTATGTATTTGCTTTGCCTTCCTCTGATGTCTGCTCTCAGCTTTCGTCTCTAAGCTCAAGTATAGAACCATATTCATAGACAGTGTCTCCACACACAGCATGTAGTATAGATGGAGATGGAACAGTGTTCTACATCTTTGTTCACAGCCTGTCAAAAGTCATCTTTGCAGCACATCTGAGACTATGCATTGTGTTGTATGACTTCATGTCTGTATTTTTCTGTTTATACAGAAAGCAGGTGTGTGCAGGGCTTGAACAAGCATTCAGAGACACGGTTTACAGCTCCAGATAGTGAAATCACTGAATGTATGTGGCCAGCCAAGGTGCAAGGCATCAACTCCTTTATGTGTTTCAGGTGACAGGGAAGACATAGTCATGCCCCTTAAAAATGTCTGATTTAATGTCTCCCTGTCTGTCACGACGTCACCCATGATTCTTGTTATACGGATGCACTGTGGGAGTAGGAGGCTTTCTCTTCTCTTTTCTTCTCCATTTGTCTTTTTTCTCTTCTCTTTTCTCTTCTCTCTTCTTGTTTCTTCTCTTCTGTGATTGTCTGTCCTCTCACTTACCTTCTTCCCATTCCTCCATTCTTCTTTCCTTTCCTTTCCTTTCCTTTCCACAACCTCTCTTCTCCACTCCTCTCCTCTCCTCTCCCCTGGTGTTGTGAATCGTCTCGCTGAGGCAGCTGGGTGCAGTGAGGTCATGGCGTGGGGACTCACGTACCTCTGTCCCATTTTTTACGCTGCTCGGCCTTCTCTTCCAGCTGTCTCTCCAGCTGGGCAGCTCGCCTGCGTCTCTGGACACCAGCCGCCCCCCTGGCCTGCTCTTTAATGGTCAACCGTGTGACAGGATAAGTGCAGGATGTTGTGTACAGACAGGCACTTCGGAGCAGTTGTGGTGCCTCTAAAGAAGCCAAGATGTCAGTGGAGATAAGCTGAGACCAAGACCCAGAGCTGAATGTTGGCAGAGATCTTATGACTATTAGTGTATTTTTGTGTCATGCATATAATTTTTTTTCTGTTTCCATCCGCAAATGTCACAGATATTCTCCAGTGACATTGAACAAATGATCTCCAATTTCATAGTGATGCGTATTTGGAACTACCTAATTTTGGAAGGAGAACGATATTTGTGTATCCAGCAAGTGCCGTCACTGGTCACTGACTGTCAGTGGTGTCCAGTGCAGTCACAAATCCGACCAAAAAAGCTCTCGGCTCCACTTCAAATGGGTCTGGTGTTGGCGCCCAGGCGCCCTAGAACTGGTTTGACCCTGCGTCGCCTGGTGGAACCACACACTCGCATGCATGCAGTTGAGTTCAGTTAAGCAAACGCAACCCTCTCAACACTCTCAAAACACTTCACTCCCTTCCTCAGGCTGGAGGAGCTGCCAAAGGCATGCAGAAATGGAACGCAATAGACTGCAGCTTTTCCTTTTCTGTTATTCTATACCAAACAGTGCTGTACAGTACAACATCTGCTGATAATGATTCTGTTCCTGTTACATCTATTTTAGGGCTGGGTGGACAGAACTTTGTCATGCTCACAATCAGATGAGCTTTGTTGCACAAATGTCATGTTGCTCTGGGCAATTTGATGTGAGATGTGCCAAAATTTTTCCACACGTCTTCATGTGCTGAGTTCATCTTCATAAACAAATACAGATGTCTGAAATCAAATTAATTTTGGTTGCATCAGACACAGAAAGCATTTCAGTGTAGCCTCTTAAACAACATAGCCTGTGAAACAGTGTTCTTTTGTGCAAACAGTACTATGCTCCTCTGTTTAGATACAGATATATTTTGTACAAGTTCAAATTTCAAGAAAATATTCCCATTTTGTGTTCTTTCCTCTGTTCTCCCTAAGTCTCTCTGTGAGCGAGTTAACAAGCTGACTGACTGCTCAGTGTGTGAAGTATGTCGTGGAAGGGGTCCCTTTCACCCGGACTCTCACCCGTACGTGTCTGGCCTGGAGAAAAATGAGCCTCAGGCGGATATGGCCAGGGTCAGGGGGTGACTGGGGCAGCTGCTGCTGAGATTCAGTGCTCGAACCAGGGGTCCCACCTGCCATTTCCTGCTGCCATGTCTACAGCCAAACGTGACAGACGAGAGAGCCGTCGGACGACTGTTGCATGATGATATCACTGGATGGAGAGCTGTGGGGGGGGGACTGACCCCTGCGTGAGTGTGAGGAAGATGACCGTGGAGCGATGTGAAGCGTGCGTAAATCATGGGGCTCCACCGTGTGCTGCTAAATATGGGGGATGATGCGCCCCTAGCACTGCATAGGTTTTCCCTCCCTGAACGCTCCCCTGTGTCTCCTGAGACACTTGTGAGGCGAAACGCTTAATGTACGAGGGAGGATAACCATGAGACATTCAGGAAGGACTTGTGTGTGTATGTGAGTGTGTGTGTGTGTGCCTCGTATGGGTAAATGATCTTTCCGGCTCTCTAGGGATGTTATGCAAAATGTCAACCGCTATGCAAAGCTGTCAGGCCCTGGTATTCATACCTCTTGTATCTCACAGCTTATAACTCTTAATCTCAGTCAGGTATGAGGCTTTGCGGGACAGCGGTACATCTAGACTGGTGATGCAGGGGAATAGAGGACAAGGGGTTAGGAAGGGAGAGGGTTAGCTGGAAGTCTTTCAGCTTGGGCCCCTCCCTGCATTCCTCCCAGGGTGCCCTTATCTGATGGACTCCTCACTCACTCCCTCTCCCCGCTGAATGCACAGTGCAGAGTAATTGGATGAATGAAATGCAACAGATATTGTTTTTTACTCGCGCTTTGAGCGAGAATGGTGTTGCCATTAGCATCCCTTAGCGTAGCAGTTAGCGATTGGCTCCAGGGGCTTTCATTTTTTATTTGAAGGAAGTTTAACTCAGCACAACCCTAGGTCTCAGGTCTCCTCTCTCTTCACACCAGACCACCACGGCTGTCTATTGAGTCCACATCATTCCAGCTGTGTGGAAATACTATATATAAATGCAAATCAGAATGTGTTTGAGTCAGGAAGTCTGATCACAGTAGATGAATTAGTAGCTGGACCAAATGTTGGTAGATGTGGGACATAACCTCTCCCAGGCATCTGTGCCAAAGGGCTTCTGTCTCTGTTATCAGTTGTAGGCTGGGTAGACAGCTGTAATTCTAAATGTAGCTCTCATATGTGCTATGTTTCACTGCAAGCTTCCTGTTGGTGATAGGTGGGGGCTGGGGGGATCCATTTTTCACCTGTCCATACACCCACACACACGTAAAGACTCTTGAAGTTTGACAGAAGGGGAGAGGGGGTGGTCATATCCAGAGAGGGAAATTCAATACACACACACACACACACAACACACACACATACACATTCTCACACTCATTCCCTGTCTGGCTTGTGGCAGCATAGGGCACTCCAGGGTGTGAAGTGTCTTCCTGATTTGCTCACACAGGAAGTGCACATTGATTCTTGTCTGCTGCTGGACTTTATGACTCATAAAGTGGTTCAAGTGGCGCAGCAGAGGAAAAGCATGGAAAAAAGCCCATTAGCTCCTGCTGTTTATTTTGGGGTGTTGACAATACAAGCACAGAGAGAGGTAAAGTTTCAGGAATCTCATTTTTGATTAAAGTGGAGATATGTAACTGACAGACAGCAAATCACAGGTGACCTTCAAAATCCCACAACAGATATCACATTTAATTTCATTGCAACACTGACTTGTTTTCTTCAGTCCTGTTCAAGTGCAAGACAATAACTCGAGTCATGCTCAGAAGTTGGCTCAGCGTACTCGTAGTTTTATACTTTTTTTCTCAAACTTTTCCAACCTCATATTTCATTCCCGATGTGACATTTTTTTCTAAATATTTTTCCTCCCGCAGAATGTGGCAGATCGTCTGAGGCTGAGATTATACAGTGAAGCAGTGGCAGCGATCACATCCGGCCATGATATAGCTGGGCCCGGCTGTGGCCGCACATTGAGGATAATTGATGCCTGTCTTTTTCGGGCATGGCAAGCCGTTAAGCCCTGGCTCACTCTCTCGCCGGTCTGCCTGCCCGCCCGGTCACCGCCATGCACAAGCCACGGTCCAGTCTAGTTGGCCCGTCAGACTCAGCCTCGGCAGCGCAACGAGCCAGGGTGCCGTGAGGTGCCAAAGTAATCATTTTTAGCATACTGTAGCTACTTTGGGGCTTTCTTGATCAGCGCCTGTGGTGGAGCAGTTCTGCCTGCTCATGCAGACCGAAGTGCTCATACAGAGTCTGGTCTTGGCTGAAACCATGGCATGTAGAACGTCGTCTCATGATCTGAAACAAGGGTGACCAGACATCTTCTTTTTTTCAGGGACAGTCCCCATTTTTCAGTGGTCTTCAATGGTGAATTCTTTGAGCTATAATCCTCAAGCACTCCTACCTGAATGGAGCTGAAGCCACTAGAGATCAACAGAGATGGTTCAGTGAGAACCCCTCCCACAGTCAGCCTTGTAAGTGGCTGCTAGCAGTATCCTGTGGCTTGTTTTAGCTCATATACATATGTTATAATGCCTGCTGGCATCTCCACCTGGCTTGTTTTTACCCCTCATGCATACCGTATCATTGCCCGAAGGTATTTCCTGCTGGCGAGCTCGGCCCTACACCGCAGTGGAAAGCAACTGTGGAGAAATTGTTTGGCCTATCAGACATGACAGTCGGCACAGATAGTGCCGGTTGTAAACCGAGCAGCACATTTAGAATTCCCTGCATGTCTTGTTGCCCAAGCTGGGGATTTGCTGGGGGGATGCATGTGGGTGATCTCCATGCACATAGTTTGCACACAGTGCGAAGGGGGAAACAGTGGAGAAAAGCTTGCTTCCTCCTCCTCCTCCTCCTCCTCTTCCACTGCTGCGGCAGTAACACAAGTGGATTGTTGTGAAACAGATTGTGTGGCTCCAGCAAGTCTCTCTGTGAATACTGAGCATCAGCTTTGCCTTTCAGCTTTGCTCAGTTCAGGAGAATTTGAGTCGCTCCGGTTTTTCAGAGTCAGTCGGTACTCTTGGCTTCATCTTTACGCCTGATGTTGATGAAGGGAAAACTGATGGAAAACTGAGAAAGGGAAGAAAGTTTTTTGTGTTTTTGTGTAAGTCAGTAGTGTGTGTGTGTGTGGTGTGTAGTGTGTGCGTGTGTATGTGTGTGTGTGTAAGTCAGAAGTGTGTATGTGGTGTGTGTAGTGTGTGTGTGTATGTGTGTGTGTGTTGGGGTCAGTAGTGTGTGTGTGTGTGAGTGTATGTCTGTGTGTGTGTGTGTAGGTGCCTAAAGCAAGTGTTTTGTAGGCAGCTGTAGCTTGGATCCTGTAGCCAAAGCTCTTCGGGGAGTTAGGGGAGGTGGAGCCAGTGGTGTTGAAAGCTTTAAAGTCAAAGGCAGCCAGGGTTAAAGAAATAAAGACCTCTGAACCATCCCTCACGAACCACTGCGCCCGATGTGTCCCCAGTGCAACATCAGCTCTGGCCTGTTTGATTAGCTGGGCGCTGTTAGTGGGAATTAATATAGACCCGGCTCCTGCTGAGTGCCTCACGGCTAACCCAGACCTCCCGGTAGTCGAAATCTGCCTTATCCAGTGAAGGGTGGCCTCCAGTGCGCCATGGGGCCACGATTTAGCACATCTAGCTAACTTACAGAGACTCTATAACTCCCCAAGTCTTGTTTCCCCTCCATTAAAAGTGCAGTGGGAAAGGGGAAACAGATGGCATTGCAGGCAAATGCCTACAGCCAGGTGTGTGCTAGTTTTTGTTCAACACGAGAGTGTTAGCATTAGCAGACTGCTCTGTTTTTGCTAACGTGTTGGAAGGGTCCAGCCTCTGGTTTGAGACTCAGCAAATTCAGACTTGGATGAGGGTCACAGGCAAGGAGCAGCCTGGCACAGCTCCGGGGCAGGCCCACCTAGTGGGGTTTGTGCTCGCCTCCACGTTCGAGTTTACAGACACAGCACGCGGCGCCGGGGATCACCGGGCAAGGGCAGCTGCAACCATATGTCGCGACAGCAGTCGTGCTTGTGTTACAACAAACAGGGCCGCGTGGAGATTCAACACATCCGCCCCCGCTGACAGGCATTAACAATGAAACCGTATAGACGAATAACAACTCTAAGATTCCCCTACCGTTTATTTGCACGAATGCCCCACACTAAAATGCGGGGAAGAATGTCTAAATATCTCAGAGTGGATGGAACATCTGCGTCATATGAGGTCAGGGATAAACCATGTGTCTGTTTTTGTTTGTATAATGGATTTGACGGCCATCTTTTTTTTTTGGCAGCCAGTCTGGTCGTTAATGCTTTTACTGTATCTCTCAGTGTTCCCATCTCTCTCTCTCTCTCCCTCTCTCCCTCTCTCTCTCTCTCTTTGTGTGATACAGAGCCCAGGACACAAGCAGCTGGCTCGGTGTGTTAATGTGTGATGGACTCCCATATTGGTCAGCTGTCCAGCACAAGTCGCACTCACACCCAATGGCACATTAGGCTAATTTAGGCTGCCAGGAGGGAAAATAATTCAATCCATCAGCAGCAGTTGCCCAGTCAATAACTAGGAAAGGGGTAGGGTGGATGGATTCCCTTGGGAGGAGGGAATAGATGAGGAGGAGGGGGAGAGTGGAGAGGAGAGATGTGGAGCAAAGGGGAGGAGAGGGGAGGTGGAGGAGGTTAGAGAAGGGTACCACGTTCTCATCTCCCATCCTCCCTTTGGTTTAGTCATTGATCGTGTCCTCTGCCTACTGCCTAAGTGATCCTGGCTGCATCTCCTCCTCATCTCGGTGTCCATGCTCCCTCTTTTGTTTGGCGATCATCCATCACTGTCTTTGGCTTCACTGGGCACAATGGTGTCCATTGAGGTGGCCGTGGTGATGAGCACGAGCTGGCCCTTATCACCGACCTGCTGCTCCTCTGTTGTGCTGCTCTGGGGTTATCGCTCGGTCGCTATCGCTTTGTCTCTGTCTTTCTCCCTTTCTCATTTTCTCTCTTTTTCTCTCTCTATCTCTCTCCTTTGTAACCCTTCCCATCTCTTTCTCACTTTCTCTGTGACTCTGGCGAAATATTAAAAGCTTCAGTGTTTCTTAGCAACAAAATCCCACAGTCCTCCTTCTGCAAAACTGTTTGGAGAGTTGCGGTTTTCAGCCCCAAACGTAAATCCTTCTAAACGACAGGGCCCAGTGCGCTGTTTATGCTCAATGGAGGAAGCGTCTGGAAAAAAAAAGAAAATGAGCTTGTGAATGGTTTCAAGACTGAGTAGCACAATAGCCTCACCACTCACAGGGTGTTTGTCACTTACAGAGAGTGGCACATAAACCCATTTACATTGTGCCTGAGCAAAGCATTTTATGGAGCAGCGTGTAGGCGGGCAGGGGGCCTGCCGCCGTGCTCTAGGGGACACCATCAGTGGATCAACTTGACGCTTCTGTTCCTGCATGAGGGGCCAGGCTAAAATGCTGAGTGATCAGTTATAGTGCTTGTATTCATTTAGTGGATACTGTATCAGTTATAGTGCTTGTATTAGTTTAGTGGATCCTGGATCAGTTATAGTGCTTGTATTCATTTAGTGGATCCTGGATCAGTTATAGTGCTTGTATTCTTTTAGTGAATCTTGGATCAGTTATAGTGCTTGTATTCATTTAGTGAATCCTGGATCAGTTATAGTGCTTGTATTCATTTAGTGAATCCTGGATCAGTTATAGTGCTTGTATTAATTTAGTGGATCCTGGATCAGTCATAGTGCTTGTATTCATTTAGTGGATCCTGTTATGAAAGGTCCTGTACAGTGTGAATGCTTAGAGTTAGCTTTTTTCTTTGAGGTAAAATTCTCCCCAATTCAGTTGTGGCTTGTAGTTGTGTTTCTGTGTTATGCAAGTTCTGTCTAAGGTCAGCAGAGTTCTGTTAAATGTCCAGAACACAGGTATAGGAGAGGCTCACTGTCTGCAGTATGCAAGAAATGACTGAATGAAAAACACTTACATATAAGCATCCCTTCCTTAGCAGTTTTCTTGTGTTCATGTGCCTGTCTGGATTCACATTGGTGTGGGCGTTCTTCATTTCTTGTGAGTCCTAGATCTGTGTCACATTCTCCTGCTGTTAGTATGTTTGCAATCTAGTCATTCCTCATTTCCTGTCCACATATGAAAACTCATATGGCTTAGAGAGAATGTGTGAGAGAGAGAGAGGGAGGAGAGCGTGGCTGATCCCCTCTGAGAAATCAATCCACACTCTTCTTTCAGATGACTGAGAGAACTAGAGAAGGGGAGAAGGATTGGAGAAAAAAAGAGAAAGAAAGAGAGAGAGAGAGCAAGACAGAAAAAGAGCAGGTATAGCAACATGTGTCTTTCATTGGAGGCCTTTTTTTAAGTGAAAACATCCCTGGCTGTCCTTAGGTGCTGGGGTCAGCAGCCTCCACAACGACTGGGCCTAATGTAAACACAGCTTCACTGAGTCTTCCCCAGAGCAACCTCTTCTCCTCCTCCCCCTCACCTCAATACACACATGAAGATGAGGTGCAGGAGAAACCAGAGGATCTTCTGATGTCAGAAACACATTGATTTGATTTACTATTGGGTCTTTTGTATCGTGCACATAATGGCTCATGTCCCTGTAGCTAAACTGCCAAACGAAAGCAACTGCAATACAGAATAATTTATGGGGGTTATTCTTGGATTGTATTCAATAAAACTCACAAACAAAAAAAATCACTACCAATCATAAAAGTTAAACATGGGAAGAATCACTAGTGTGCATACAACAGCGTACCTGCAACAAATAGATCACGATGTTTAATTTTATTTTGGTCTAAAATGTTTTTTGAATGTTATGGGCTACTCAGTAAGTATTGCATATTTATACTTAACTTAAATTAGGAAAATAGAATATCAGCAACACTGCAATAATCTCTTGACTTTTGAGAGGTATCTGCTGTCACACATACCGGTTTTCTTTGATGAAGGAACATACAGCCAGTGAAACTTACTGAGTTTACTATTTTTCTGCAGAAAATACTCTGTTCAGCCAGAGTGGAGGCCTTTATATCTGTGAAAGAAAGTATAATTCAAGACACATTGGCTTGTTGACAGGAAACAATATCACAGCTGTGTAAAACACAGACACACACACACACATATGCACACACACACACACACACACACACACACACACAGACACACACACACACACACACACACACACAGCAGGAGTGGCATTAGCCAGCCATTTCATGGGTCACCTGTTGCTATAAACACATCAAGTGCACAACTACACACCACCAAGCATATTGTCTCTGAAACACTTCATGACGTCATAAGCCTCATAATACAGTACATACACACACTCTCTCTCTCCACTGCCTAATTCCACATATCTACTCTTCACATATGTATTCTCTGCACACACACACACACACACACACACACTGTACATTGCTGCCATTCTCCATCACCACAGCATTTAACAGTGGAAGTGTCAGTTCCCCCGCATGCCCAGTGGTACGTGCCCTTTCCACACTGTGAGTTTCTCACAGTGGAAATAAATCCCCCCGAGAGTTCAAAAGGTCACCGGCAGACTTTTATGGCCAGTGCCATCCACAGTAGACACAGGGGCTCCTCAGCACCACAACATCCCCACCCTCCCCATTCTTTTTAAATCTGTAGCAGGACGGATGGTTATTGAATGCACCTTTACTGACAGACGTGAGGAGTAAAGTGCTTTCTATTCTATCAGGCCTTTGTGTTTACAACATTGTGGCAGCGCCTCGCCTTTCAGTCTCTGCGTCATTTTCTGCCAAATCGATTTATATACTTGCACCGGCCATTAGGCTTGGCAGAGCTGTTATGCAAATGAAAGGTTTCCATGGTGATAACTGACAATGAATGTCAATGCTACGCTGAGAGCTGTGAACATGAGAGGAGGATGATGGGATATTTGTTTGGGTTGGGGTGCGGTGTGGTGGATGTGGAATGTAGTTGGTTTGGGTTTGTCCAGCTAGCCAGCTGCTGATGCTAACTGGATGTCTTTGCTGTTGTGTGTGTAGTCGATGGCACATGGCTCCATGGTTTATCTGGCCTGGACAACCTCAGTGTGGGCTCATAAACGGGCTCCTTGCTTGTAAATAGCATGCAGCTTCATAAAGTGTTCACTCTTGTTACCACTAACTGGGGCTGGTTTAAATAGGAAGTGTGGCACAAAAAAAGTAATGGAAATGGACTTAGTCTCTGCAGGCTTTCACTGATGAAGGTGGTGGGGCCACTGTTATGACCATAGAATGCCACGTGGTGTGTTGACGTTGAGTTGTGTACGAAATCTGTGGTTATTTGTATATTTTTGAAGCTGTGGTGGATGATGACATTCTCTGGCCCCAAAATAAAAATGCTCAGGATGTGGCCGGCGTGACCTGACAAACCTTTCACTCAAACTCTGCTCCCACAGGACAATAGTTGGAACCCTGAGGTGACACACGCCAGACAGCTTCCCTATTTCCCATGTCTGGCTTTCTCAGGCTTTCTCAGGCAACTGCAGCACAATTACACTCCCCCAACCTTACGGTGACGCTGAGACACGCATGAACACACAGACACACACACACACACACACACACACACGCACACTCACACTCTCACAAACACACACACACACACACACACACACACACACACACACACACACACACACACACACACACACACACACACACACATACACACGCACACTCACACTCTCACAAACACACACACACACACACACACACATTCACTCACACATTCACTCACACACACACACACACACACACACATACACACATATAAACCCATCCCCCAAATGAACCATTGTTTTCCCTCTGATAGTAAACACTCACGCCTGACCTACTTGCCATTGTTCGCCAGTGATAAAGACAAGGAGTCGTAATATTTGTGAAACAATTCCGCCATTGTCGCAGTGCCTTTTTTGAATACAGCTGTGAGTTTAGCTAATGCTAACTCTCTTAGCGCATCTTTATGATGCCTAAACTGTAATTGCTATCCAGCACTTGAGTGTGCAGCGGGTACACTGGGAAGGCCTTCAAGAGAGTTTGTCTGTTATGGGCAGGACGCTATTACTCAGCAGATCCTCCCACAACATCCTTTGAGGAAATGAGGAAGTCCTTGTGTTTTTTCTTTATGTGCCATGATTTCCTTACTGATATGGGTCACTGAACAAAGGGGCTAGGTCTGGAGCTTTGTGCTCACACAGCCCCAGTAATTTGCTGCAGTTGAAGCCCTCTCCTCCTCCAAGCCCTCATTAAGGTGAGCCTGGCCCGCCACACAAAAATCACCCTAATTTGGTGCTCACTCTTGCAGTCTGCTGTTCCAGACTTGCTCCAGAGTGTGGATGATCACAGCACTCTGCTTTGATGTGTGTATGTGTGTGTTTGTATGTGTCTGTGTGTGTGTGTGTAAGTTAAGGCTGTGTCATTCACTTCATCTAAGCCGAGGAGCGAAGCCCCATGTATACCCTTAGGTGTTTCCCTCTTCTTCTTTCTTCTCTTCTCTCCTCTTTCCTCTCCTCCCTTCTCCGAACCTCTCTGCTCTATCTATCCATCCTGACACCCTCTCTCCAGAAGGATGAAAGGTGCCAGCTCTACTCTGCTCTCCTCTCCTCTCCTTCACCACTGGATGCGACAGAATTCATCAGGCTGCTGCTGAGCTGTGATCATGTGCCCAGCCACAGCTCCAGTCAGGGCTTGATTGCTGCTGTCAGTCGCAGACAGGAGGCGAGAATCGATCTCTCCACTCGTATGTTGAGGTGGAAAGTGTGTGTATTTGTGTGTGTGTGTGTATATATTTCTGTGTATGTATGGCTGTACTGCATGTGTGCATGTAAATGTGTGTGTGTGTGTGTGTGTGTGTGTGTGTGCTATTGTTTTTTGATTTTATATAGTTGTATTGAAAGCTCTGCCCTAGCCTTCTGTAGTATACCCAGACCAGGCTGTAGTAGTATTTGTAGTCTTCCGATGTTGAGAGCCAATGTTGAGCCAGAGTTGAAGGCAACAGGATCTGGCCTTTGACCCGCCTACTCCCTACCCCATTCCATCCCCAGCACCATATCTGCCAGCAAAGGTTGGGGGAGGCAGTAGGTGGGGGGAGGGGTAGAATCTGTTTCTCTCTGGAATGGTACTCAGTGTGAGAGGCTCCCCTGAGCCCACCTGGGCATTTATGCTTCCAGGGGGAACTGTGTAAAAGAGGGGATCGATTTCGCTGTCTGGAACTGTAAATCTTCCAACGAGGCTTGCTTCTGGAGCACAGAGCTCATCCCTGGTTTCTTTTGTTTTTCTGAGGGGGTAGGGTGTTGCAAGTTTTGGGAGAAAAATATGCATTACGGTATGCAAACATTTGCTGAGGAGAAGTGATTTTTTGTATGGTCGTGGCTGGAGAGCAACAGGGGTCATGTCAGTGGTGCTGTTC
Organism: Tenualosa thibaudeaui; assembly: GCA_027481765.1. NCBI lineage: Eukaryota > Metazoa > Chordata > Actinopteri > Clupeiformes > Clupeidae > Tenualosa > Tenualosa thibaudeaui. Next base: position 1,188,310 of record JAIFZK010000010.1, on the reverse strand, counting down.
TGTAGTGTAGTGTCCTGTGTAGCCTGTGATGAAATTCTTACCTAAAATAGATTTATGAAGACATCTCCGAATGCTTCTGCCAGAGGGTGGAGTGTGTGGATTTGTGTGTGGGGCTGCTTTTTGGCCTTCGAGGCTTGCGATTTATTCAAGTACCTCGTGAAGAACAGCATGAGAGCTGCATAGAAAGAGAGAGAGATAGAAAGAGAGAAGGATAGAGAGATAGAGAGAGTGTGTGTGAGAGAGATAAGAGAGTGTGTGAGAGAGGGATAGAGAGAGTGTGAGAAAGGGATAGAAAACCGAGAGTAGAGATTTTCAGTATGAGAGTTGGTTTACTTTCAAGGCTTCATGAAATACCTTAGCAGTGTGTGTGTGTGTGTGTGTGGTGTGTGCACATATGTGTGTGTGGTGTGTGTATGTATGTGAATATGAGTGAAGATTGATATATGAGATTTTTTGTGTGTTTGTTGTGTGTTTCTTTGTGTGTGTTTTCCTCTCAAACCTGTTTGAATCCTGGTGAAGTCAAAGGCTTGAATTCTGATGCAAACCCTCTAGCTGACATGTTTCTTTCTCCTTTGCTGTGAAAGTCAGATGAAAGCACATAAAGAGGGTGCACAGCCCCTGATGCATCTTTGGCATTGAGGCCCCTATCCTTCCTTTCTCTTTCTTCCCCTCTTCCCCTTCCCCTCCTCTCCTCTGTACTCTCACACTCTACCCCCCCCCCTCCTTCCCAAAGAGAAAAGGGGCTGAGGAAAACAAACAATGCACTGCTAAAAGCCCCAAATGAATTGCCAACCTGTCCGCCTTTTCTCAGGCGTGCCTGTCTGAGCTGAATGCCAATCACGACAGCCAGGCCAAGGCCAACCTCATTTATTACGCATGAGGCCTCTAGACTCTGGACAGGGAAAGAGGAGAATAGCATCAACTCTCCCACCACCCCCTCCATTCCTCCTCAAAAGAAAGAAAGAAAGAAAGAAAGAAAGAAAGAAAAGAAGTGAATTGCATGTAGATAGAGAGGTCCTTATATATCCTTCCAGAATATATTTCTGGCCCCTGTTGCTGAAGCCCTGTTGACCAGTACTACTGCTACTGCTGCAGCTGCTACTGTGGCTAGATTTTGCCCAGGCTCCCTTGTCCTTGGTGCTCTCCTGTGTGCCTCGGTGGCGCCACGCTCTGATAATAGCACCCGCGGCGGGTCCAGTATCAGCCAGCTTCCTGCCCGTTGAGAGTGGGGGGATACGGGGAGACGGAGAGGGGGAGCTGGTGTGTGTGGCCGAGTGAGGCGGTGACAGAGATCTGCCCTTGCCTTGAGATGTCAGGGGCAGAGGAGGGGCCCAGATAAACGGCCCAGTGGCCAGATCTGCTTACCCCCACAACCCCCACACCCCCCAACACACACACACACACACACACAAACATCCCTTCGACTTTACATGCTGGTGAAATGACCACCTCATCAGAAAATGCCATCACCCCCAGCAACCCAGGGCCACACTCCTTTCCTCTCCCTCTATGCTCTTCTGGGCATTCTCTCTCTCTGTCTTTTCTCTCTCCTCTCTCCCTCCCTCTCTCTCTCTCTCTCTCCAAATCTCTCCAGGCCATTGCACTAGCTGGGTAATTTGAGCCGCCTGGTCTGGCAGAGAGTGCTCTGTGTGCTGCTTTGTAGGCAGGTACATGGGCCTGGTCACAACCCCATGAACCACAGAGGCCTGATTAATGTGACTCTGTGAGGAGACGCACACGGGAACACACACACTCACACTGTCAGTTTCTCACGGAGGGCTAAGACATCTGTGTGTGTGTGTGTGTGTCAGTTAACATTTAAGGATGTTAACTGAGTGAGGCTGTAACCCTGTCAGGAAAATATGACACCCAGGAGATGGGTTGTTGAGGTGCCGTCATCACCAATGCCTCTCGTCAGGATGAGAGAAGAATAATAGCGTGGCAATGAGAAGAAGTTTTCAAAGTGTCCCCCACCTAATGCATCACTGTCTTTCAAATTCAACAGTCATTCTAAGTCAGTTGAAGCAAATGAAATTTGTGACTCAGAAGTAACCAATTGCCTGTGCTTGCCTGTGAAGAACGTGAGGGGAGAATGACAAGGTGTGTGTTAGTCTCTCTGAAATTACTTTCCTAATGAGTGCCTGTGTGACCTGGACTGGGGGAGAGCTGTTGATGACGGTGCTCTTTGAACCAGGGAGTCGGTTCATTGGAATGTGCATGGAACGCTTGTCTAATTGAGAATTTTGAAAGACCAGGAAATTACCTGGTTGTTATCTGAGCCTCTGTAAGCTTTCCTCCTGCCCTCTGCCTCTCCCTCCCTCCCTCTCTCGCCCCCCCCCCCCCCCTTCTTCCTCTTTCTTTCTCCCTTTCCCTCTCTCCCTCCCCCCTACCTGCTGTTCCAGGTCCTGCTCTGGCAGACGCTCTGAGATGGGCTGTGTGGTTTCACTCCCAGCACCCCATTCTGCCAGAGGGATTCTCTCTTTCCTGTCTTTCTCTGTCTCTCTGTGCTCCCAGTCATCCCCTGTCTGTGCAATGAAGAATCTGAGCTGAGACTCTGTTGTGTTTGTGGCTTTTTAAAAATTGTTTACAAACAATTAGAGTTCCTTTCTTTCAAACAGTCCACACAGTCATCCAAACACCACACCTAAATTGCAAGTGATCTGAGACTATTGCAGTCAGTTACACACTACCATACATACACAATACACACTACACACTACACACTACACAATACAAAACACATTTGTATAAACCCCTATTTTGATGTAGGAAATAGTGTGTGCTGGATTTTTCTTTTTTTCTTTTTTTTGACATATTTACATGTGGTAATTTTTCATTTTAGTGTGTAAACAGTCATAAAAGACCTGGCAAACAAAATGTTTGAGGATGGTCAGCTGTTTTTACTCTGTGTGTGTGTGTGTGTGTGTGTGTGTGTATTTATTCATTTTCTGTGTGTGACATCAGGTGGAAGTGTGTGTGTCTGTGTGTGTGTGCATGTGTGTGTGTGTGTATGGTGTGTGTGTATGGTGTGTGTGTGTGTGTGCAGTGTGTGTCCTTTCTGTGTGTATACTCAAGTGGGTTTGTTATGTTCCACTTGTGTTGCTGTGCCTGGGGGATATTGTGTCATGTAGCGGAGAGTCGATAAGAGAAACGTCGGGCTCCCAGTCAGAGCTCCCAGGTCCACCAGGCATCCCGTCACTCAAAATAACTGCCTTGGATCAGTCTCTCTGAGTCACCTTGCTCATGTCTGGAATTCATCACAAGTCACAATGGTCCACAATGGTCTGGCTGCAGTGCAGTTACTCTGTTTTGTTTGGGTTGCTTTTTATGAGTGTGTTTAGGTTTATGTCATTACACTTAAATCTTTTTACTTTTGAGATGCACATAATAGATATAAATGTAATCTGTTTGTTTTATTTTCACCAATCAATTTGACATAAAATATTTGGTTACCCCTGTCTATAAAGCACATGTTTGTAATAAATTGTATTAATGGAAGCTCAGCGTACCACTCAGTAAATCTCTTTTCTGTTGCTCTGTTGGTTTTCTAAGTGCTGTCTCAGAATTGCTCTTTAGTCTGCATATCCATGGCAACAGCCTGAACAGCACAGGTCTGACCAATTCTAGAGCTTTGGGTCTGACTCTGTGAACACGGGTGTGCCATGGCACCATCATTCACACACACACACACACACACACAATCACACATGCATACACACATGCACATACACATACACGCACACCTTTATTGTGCCGGAGAGAGAACAGCCGCTGGGAAACAGCCGCCATCGGAATCACCCCAAATGGTGAAGAGCCAGCCACTGGCAAACGAAAAGCAGGTAACCAGGGAACCAGCTTAGGAGAAAGAGAGAGAGACAGAGACAGAAAGCGAGAGAGAGAGAGTGGCCAGAGAGTCCGGTTTTTCACACACTTTGCTAGGGGACAGAGGCCCTTGCGCGGGCTTGTAAATCCACCCCCCATAAGGCTGTAAACCGCCCCCTGCTCCCTGAGTGGATGTGGATTACATGCTCGCTGATCTATCTCAAGTCAAGTCTCCAAATTCACAAAAACCTTTTTCCTCCTTTTCTCTCATGCTCTCCTCCTTATTTCCTTGGCAGTGACTTTTCCCAGGAGAGGGCTTCATGGATATTAGGAGGTATTCACCTCGGACAACAAGTCCTCAGTGCTGTTGGTAGATGCCTGTCCTCCAGGCTTTGAAAGACGTATTCACTCAGAGAGGCTGTAATGGTGTTTTTATCCAGCCTCTCCCTTGTGCAGAGCCCCTGAGTGTTCACGAGAAGACCTCAAAGTGCCATTTTGGAGCTTTCGTCGCCTTCACATTAGACTATTCACAAAAGTTTCTTTACAACATTCAAGTTAACTGCTCCCCAAAGAAATTCACAACACGAAACACAAGGACACTATTTACAAAGACTCGGTAAGTAGTTTCTCATTTTGTTTGTCTGGCAGCGTTTTTTTTTCTTCTTTTTTTTTCAAAGTCGCAGCCACAGCAGATAATTTTATGGTGTCTTCCTCCCTTGTGGCTTTTGTGGTGAGATGCTCATGACAAATTGCTCAGAAGTGTAGAGGCATTCGGTCGTGTAACGGCAAAAATCTCTGCTGATGAAGTACTGTCAAGCATTTTCAAAAGATTAATTCTAATCTCAGTAAAACATTGCCTCTCATCTCTGTATATCTCAGAGCCTGTCTCTCTTACTCTACCTATTCACACACACATACACACACACACAGATACATACCACAACTCCAGACACAAACACACACACACACACACACACACATAGGGGTACAGACACAGACAAACATATTTTGTTTCACATAAAGATACACACACACCACAGACAACAAAATCCCACCCCCACCACCACACACACACACACATAGCGACACACACTTTCCTCTCTTGGTATGTTTTACAGAGAGAAAGTGGATGCTCATCAGAGAGATATCAGGAGAGTGAGCTACACTGGGAAGTGGATGCGTGTTGGCTGAACATGCTGAAATATGATTCTCAGCGGGGTCTCCCTTCCCGACACCACTTTCCAGTGATTACCGCACATTTGTGTCGGACGCTACCTTATTTATCGCTGTACTGCTCGGCATATCAAATCATGACCCAAATAACAAAGCCCTGTGGGGCTAGCCTAATGCATCCCCCCACTCCTCCACCACCCCACCAGTTTGTTACAACTGTCACCTACTGATAATTCGTGGATAAAATATGGGGCTTCTAAAAATGCACCTGGGGAAGGCTAGGACTGTTGGTCTGTTGAATAGTGACAATGTGGAATCATATCTGAATCCTCATCATCGTCGGCTCCCAACTCCCCACAGGTAGAGGCAGCCAGCTTGTCAGAGGACATCAGTCAGCTTGATAAATGGTGTTCTCGCGTTTCCGCACCCCCCGTCCTCCCCTGTCCCCCCTGTTCCCCAGCCACCCTCACCACTGCTGTCGATGCCATCCATCCCGACCTGGAGGGGGTGGGGCGGTGGATTGAGCGTCGGTCTTGGGTGTCTGTTCCACTGTTTCTGTGTCTGTTTCCTCCCTCTGCAGCTCAGGTTCTCTAATAGGAGAACCAGCAGCAGCAGGAGCAGAGTGGAGCTCGTGCCCAGCACCACTCAACCCGGGCCTCGGCCTCGGCTCGGCACAGGAGTGCAGCAGCCCATGCCTGCTTCAAAGGGAACCTTTGGTTAACCACATGAGTGGGCCATTGTTGCAGTAAAAGAAAGGGGGGAAAATTAATTTTTGGGGTCTTTGTGCTGTGCTGCTGTGCTGTGTGCTGCTGTGTGTGTTGTGGTCCATCTATGAGAAGCTGCATCAGTTAGCCTTTGATGCTCTCTCTCTGTGGCTTTGGGTTGGAAATGGATATGTGTTGTCAGAACGCACGAGTGTGCCAGCCTGTGAAGAGACCTTCTCGAGTGTCGCTCGGAGAGAAAGAGAGACGACAACCCTCTGGAAGGAGGATGGGGTTCCTCTGGCACATATGGTTGTTCAGCCGTGGTTGTAACCCTATTCAAGCCCTCTCTTCCACTCACCCCCACACATGCTAACCCCCCCCCCCCCCATAGGACCAGCCCCGTGGACAAACAAGCGTTTGCAGAGCCAATGAGGGCCACATCTGCTTATGATTGTAGGAAGTTGACGTGGGCGTGAGGGAGGCTCAGGCATCGTCAAGCAGCTGCTTGTCAAGGCCCCAACTCCTACTCGCATAGTGTGGCAGAACAAACAACTGGCCACCACCTGATTCACATGACGGCACTTTTCCTGCTACGCTCACTCGCTCGCTCAACGCCCTCACCAGAGTGCCCACGTGAAGCTTGAGCGCAGCTGGGTTCTGCGCGCTAGATATTTTCTGCCTGACAAACAGCTCCCTTTGTTCTGAGACTGCAGGGGGGTGGGGGGGTTGATTTGACAGTCTGATTACACCCCTCACCCAGATTCCACCCAATTCCTGTTTTGAGGCTATGTTGGCCCTTTAAGGATTCTCCCCAATCCAATCAGAATTTTCTTTTTTTCATCCTCTAATGCTTTCAGACATGGTAATAAGAACACGCTGTGTAGTGTCAGTCCGTATGAAGGTGATTTATGAGGGGTTGGGGGCATCGCTGCATAGCTCATGGATTTAGGTTTGTTGTATTGATGTGGGATGAGCACATATTGCGCCTGTCTGGGGTCATTGTGGGGCTTTGGACTGGTGAGGCCTGTAATTACCAAACAATTTGGTGGGAAATGAGTCAGGCAACCATGAGGTCGCGGTCCTTTTCCGTCATGGACAAAAGACAGACCAGCCGACACACACACACACACACACACACACACACACACACACTTGTGTAGTTGTGGCATTTGATGTTCTCTGTTCTTCTGACAAAAAAGAAAATGCCATATGTGTTCTCAGTTCCTAACTCATTCGTTCATACCATACACTCACAAAAAGTGGGAAAAAAACAAAACTGTCTGGAGATGCTTGAAATATTATTTCAATTACCAGACGTGTGCTTGTATGTTTTCATTTGGAGACCACGGGATACTTCTGAGGTCTGCTGACTCGCTCAGTATGTCTGTGTGTGTGTATGTATGTGTGTGGATGAGTTGAGGACCCTGTTGGGTGTGTTTGTCTGTGCGTGTGTGTGTGTGTGTGTGTGTCTCCGTGTCTGTGTGTATGTGTAGGTGTGTAGGGGTGTTCTACCAACAGCTGGTGGAAGGTGTTTCTTGCCTCCCATGTCAACAGAGCTCACCTGAATGACTGACCCCCTCCCCCACACACACACACATTCCCTCTCCCATCCGGTGCCGTTCACCTTCAGGGTTGCAGGGAGAGGAAGCGAGCGCCGACTTCAACACTCACCGGTGGAACGAACATCTAGCATATCGTGTAGCAATATGTTCTGCAGATGTGTGGGGCTTTCTTCATCTACAAGGAGGGAAAGAATAATTGCCCTCTCATCCACATAGAACCAGTCCTGGTCCATAGCCTACAACTACAGTATGGAGTGTGGGGCAAAATGTACTTGAAGGTTTGAAGGTACGCTGAGGACACTGTGCTTCAGAAATACTTACACAAGATTGCAAGAAAATGTCTTGACATTTTCAACGAGTGATGAGAGAGCGATGGTGCAGAGTTGTGACTATATCTCACTGGTCCCAGTGAAAGCTGTCAGTGACTATATCTCACTGGTCCCAGTGAAAGCTGTCAGTACGCTGTGCACGTTTCCTTCCGTGTTAACTGCAGCAACACCTGTTGTCACGGTTAAGTCATTTACCTCCCATGTCTGTCCTCCAAGGACTCAGATGGGGAAAGAATCACGCCGCTATCTCTACCATCACAGAGTGACCGTTTGGAAAAGGGGGGTTGAGGGGCAAACCCCGCCCCCCCCGGACACACACAACGTATGTTATTGGGAAACCATGTGTTGTGACTCTGAGGGTTCAGCAGGGGGAAACAAAGCAGAGCTGTCGCAGTTTGGATGACACCCCCCCACACACACACACACCCACCCCACACACACACACACACCCTCCCTTCCGCCATCTCTGCAGCTTTTGGCACTGGTGCTGTCTGTCCACATGCAAATGGGAAACCCATAACCTGCTTGTTTGGGGTGCCGCCACTCTTTGTTCGGCGCCTTATCGATCAAGCGTCGCCCGGGTTGGCTCCTCTTTAATCTTTGTGTTTGGTGCCTTGCATTAATATACATGAACTCTTTGTGTGTGTGTGTGTGTGTCTGTGTCTCTGTCTCTGTCTCTGTCTCTCAGTGTGTGTTTTTCTTCTTTTTTGCCAGTGTGTTTTTCTGTTTTTTTTTTGCTCCTTCATTTACTCTCTCACCCACTCTCTTGCTTTCTCTCGATCTCTCATTCTCTCAATCTCCCTTTCTCTTGTTCGTATGTGGACAGAACAGACCCAGTGTCTGTGTCAGCTACGAGAAAGTGCTGTGTTTCATAGAACCGGAGGCCCTGGGCACCTGCGGCTTGTTTTGTCTGAGGTTGGGCAAAAAAAAACTCCTTAGCATGGCAACTGTTCGGAAAGGCGGGCACACGAGTCCTGCACACACACACACACACACACACACACATACACACACACACACACACACACACATACACACACACATACACACACACACACACACACACACACACACACACACACACACACACACACACACACACACACACACACACACACACACACACACACACACACACACACACACACACACACACACACACACACACACACACACACACACACACACACACACACACACACACACACACACACGCATACACACACACACACACACACACACACACATACACACACAAAAAAACTGGCAGCGGCCATTGCGCCAGATGGTGTGTGCAGTTTGAGCATTACATAAAAGCAGCCGCCACTTGCCAGATCCCCTCAGCCGTCCAAGGCTTGATCTAAGAGAGTGAAAGAGTTTGTGTACTCACACACACACACACACATGCACAAGATTGAGGTTTGATCTTTATGGCTGTTACAGAGTTGGGTCATTCAGAATCAGACATAGTGAGGGAGCCTGACACTGAAGCACATGTGGGCTTGTATGTGTGTGTGTGTGTCTGCGTGAGTGTGTTCTTGTGTGTTGAAAGCGCCCTCTGAAATTCTGCCTTTAATGATTCCTTCTGGCTTGTAGTGATTATTCGTACATCACTTCATTTCTTTCCAACTTCTCTTAGAAGCGTTTTTTCCATCGGTTCATTAATGAAATTGTAATGGTGTAGTTAGTTTCTCTATGACACCAGCTTTGTTCCCTCAGCCTCCAGCCACAAAAGATCCCCAAACACACAGACACACACACAGACACACACACACACACACACACACACACAGCAGCAGCAAGCAAATTCTCTTCTACCTTCCAAGAAAACCGGTTTTGACAAATTCCATCTCTCAGCATGTCAAGTGGAAGCTGGTGCCTGTCGCCATGGAGACATCCTGGAGACTGAAGGGAAAGGGGTGGGAATGGTTGGTTGATTGGCGGGTGAGCACGCTTCATTACTCCTGAGGTCCTGTTGACTGGCAGGCAGCGTAACACAAGAGAGCAGCACTTGGATAGTGGAGAATAGATTGTGAAGAGTTTAGTGTGTATGTGTGTGTAAGGTTTGCATATGTGTGTGTGGGTCTGTGTGCAAATTTTGCATGTGTTTGTGTGTGTGTGTCTGTTACAGTGTGCACATGTTTGTTTTCATGTGTGTCTGTGTGGGAGAGGCTGTGGCAAAGCCGCTTCACGTCAGAACAGAGGTGTTAAGAGTCTGTCACTTATAGTGCAAACACTGCCAGTGAGCTACACTCTTCTTCCTTATCCACTCATCTACCCCTCCTCTTCCAGCTCCTCCTCCTCCCTCACTCCAGCCCCCTTCACACCACTAGTGCTTTCACACTACTCTTGATGTAAAGTACCTGTCTCTCCCTCTCTCTCTTTTTTGTCCCCCTCGCTCTCTTTCTCTCCTCCCACCCTCTCTCTCTTTCTCCCTCTCTTGCTTTCTTTCTCTTTCTTTCCTCTCTCCCCCAGTGTCACACTCGTTCCTCTCTTACCTGCCATACCTGGTGGCCTAGAGCAGTGTCTCCAGCACGGCGGAAGAAAGTGCCTTGTGCCGCTCCACTCGCTCGCTCGCTCCAAGTGCACAGCGGTAGCACATTCATTATGTATGGCACCCACCACCATCACCATCACCACCACCGCCTTTGCTTAAAGTCACTGTGTGGCAGCATGGGCTAGCGTCGCTAACAAACAAAGCTAAAGGGGGGAGGGAGGGAGGGAGAGAGGGGAAAGAGGAGCAGCTGAAGGACAGGTGTAAGGGGACAGGTGTGGGCTTAAAGCCCAGCGTCTCAGGGTCTGTGCTAATGAGGCTGTATGTACAGACATGGTTGGGGATGGATGGATGGATGGTGCTGGTAGGGAGGAAAGGGGGATCTACTGTGTGTCTGGCTGGCGGTAGTGGTGGTGGTGGTGGTGGTGGTGGTGTGGGTGGCAATGGCAGGCAGTTGTTGGCTGGTGAGTTATGATGGCTGAGCTCAAAGTGGGTGTGTGTGTGTGTGTGTGTGTGTGTGTGTGTGTGTGTGTGTGTGTGTGTGTGTGAGACAGCCAGCTCTATATTGAGTGGCTCTAGGCCTCAAATGCAGACACACACGCACACGTCCACAGGCACACACATAGACACACACACACGCACACACACACACGCACACACACACACACACACACACACACACACACACACACACACACACACACACACACATAGATTGGCATGCTCCAGCAGCACCCTAGCTGTACACCCGCTGTGTAGCACCTCACCCACAGCCAAAGCACATTGATCCTGAAAGTCAGCTGTGTGTGTGAGTGTGTGTGTGTGTGTGTGTGTGTGTGTGTGTGTGTGTGTGAGTGTGAGTGTGAGTGTATGTGTATGTGTGTGTTATGATGTCAGTTTTTTCATTTGCCTTCTCAAGGCCATGCCCTTTCATAATGTAACCATGGCATCAGTTGAGGGTGGGTCTGTAATGCTGTCTGTGTGCAATTGGTGCCATTTACAGTATGTGTGGGTTTGTATGAGTGTATTGTAAGCTCACTCTGAAATGGGAATGTGTGCTATATAATGTGTGCTATAGCTGCAGGTGTAAGACTTCCATCCCTACATTGTGTCTCTGTGTGTGTGTGTGTGTGTATGTGCCTGTATATATTGTTTAATATAGATATGATCAAGTGTAACTTAATTGTTAAGTCAAGAGTAGTGGGTCAGTAGGAGCAGTGGTAAAGGATGTATACATCACATGACGGTGGTGGGGTGTGCGAAGATGCATGTGTTTGTGTGTGTGTGTGTGGCGTAGGTGGCATAGCGTTTAAGCTGGCTAACCTGCTAGTAGCCTGGAAATTGTGGGTTTGTATCCCGGCTGCCACCGCTGTGCCCTTAAGCAAAGCACTTAACCCTAAGTTGCTTTTGGGGAGACTGGTCCTGATGAAATTGATTGTGAACAAATGTAAGTGTCTTTGGATAAAAGCGTCTGCTAAATGCCAAAATGTATGTGTGTGTGTGTGTGTGTGTGTGCGCGCACATGTGATGCCGTGTGTCATTTCTCACGTAGTAAAAACTCAGCATCCAACTCCGTGATCTCGCTGCTGTGCACACGTTGTCATGGTAATGAGAGCGGAGGCTTGCTTCTACAGATGTTGTAGCCTGTGGCTTTGTGTGCCAGTTGGAGGAGTGCCAGGTGAGTCCAGACTCACTCTCTTTCTCTCTCTCTTTTTCTCTCTCTCTCTCTTTCTCCTTTCAGTTTGTTGTTTTGAAATCCACTTGAGGTTGGCAGTGCTTACAGTGTTCAGAGGACTGGTCAGGACCAGTGGGATTATTTCAGCCTAGTGACAACATCTGTTTTGTGTTTACTTCTTTCTGTATATGTATGTCTGTGTGTGTGTGTGTGTGTGTGTGTGTGTGTGTGTGTGTGCACGCGTGCGCGTGAGTGCCCGCATATGTTTGTGCATACTAGCGGACACAATTATGAATGAAAAATGCTTGATGCTTAATATGTTCCAGCATCTGTTCACATAATTAAGGAAGGCCATATGAGGATCAGCTTTCTGAAGAATTATCTGTTTGTGAGAGTGTATACATTTGTGTGGCTAGCATATACTGCATCTGTTCCTTTGTTTGCATGTACAGGCAAGTGTGCATATGTGTGTGTGTGTATTTGTCCTCAGGCGGCCTTACTCACCCTGTCCATGTGTGTCTGTGCGATTTCCACAGACATTGACATTAAAAGGCCAGCGCTGGATGAGTGGTGTGACAGGGGGTGTGTGGGGAGGTGAGGGCGGTGAGCAGCCAGTGTGATTCACCATCACACCAAGCACACACATACACACACACACACATACACACACACATACACATCCACCAAGCGTCCACCCTCATTATATAGTCACAGAGCCTCCTTCACCCCTCACCCTCGGCTTTGGCTTCGGCTGTGGCCCCTGGCTGCACTCCCTCACCCTCGCCCTTGGCTTCGGCCCTGGCCCCGCGCTGCACTCTGCACCCCCTCAATAACAGACCTCCCCTTCACAACCCCCACCCCCCATCTTGGTTGCTTCTGCTCTTAGACCCCCCCTCCATGTTGGTCATCGTCCCAGAGGATTCAAGGCCCCCACGCCGTAGGCCTCCTCCTCTGCTCCCATTGCCGTGGATCATCATTTCATGCTGTCTCTTGCTGCTTGTGCTGAGCTGGGCTGAATGAAAGCTGAAGTGCCTGTTTCCTGTTTTGACTTAAAAAGAGCAAGAGTGTGTAAGAGGCGAGTGTATTAATCCCCCCCCCCCCCCCTTCATTGTGTTATTATAGGAATAGGAAGGCCGGCATGCCTATAAATGACATCCAGGGGTCTGGGTATGGTGCTCTGGCGGAACGGGTGCACTGGAGGACGGGCCTTTTTAAAAAAAATTTTTTTTTACGGTGCCACATCCTCGGAGTTTAGCCCCCTGAGTGTGCGGGAGGTGTGCTGGTGGAGATGTAATAGATGGGGACAGCTCTGGCATATTCTTGGCAGCCAGGCGGCAGCCTAATTGCAGCTCCCTGCTAGTCTGATTCCCTGTGGGGTATGAAGGCAGGCAGGATGGGTAAGGGACCGTGGAGGGGAAAGAGCTCAGATTCCAGCAGGTAGGTAGGGTGGCATCTCTAACTCTCTCTCTCTCTTTCTCTCTCTCTCTCTCTACCTCTCTAAAGTTTGGAGAGGCTAATTGCCTGTGACGGAGATTATGTTTTGGGGCTGTTTACCTCTAGTGCTGGATGTCGCTGTAAGCATGCAGTCAAGAGTCTCTCAGGGAGGCTAGCTTCTGTTTCCCTAGCTCTCCAACAACATGCAAAGACTGGGGTAAGCTGTTCTCTCAGCTCCTAGTATTCAACATATGGCCCAGGGGCTGAATTCGGCCCTTCACATCATTTCATAGTTTTAACAATGTGCAAAATAATTATCGCACTCGTAACCCTGCCAGCTCTGCATGCACGGCATGTCACTGTTGAACTCAACTATGAGGTGCATCATGCTTAATTACCAAGACATGAAGACACTATTAAATGTGGAAGTCAGAACACAGACGTACAGACGTACGTGACAGTGCTGGTGATGGTCAGAAACAGTTTGTGGTCACGCATGCAAATAGAATATGGCAGCCTTCTGAGGAAAGGCATAATGCTCATGTGGCCAGTTTGACACCCCTGTCCTAGTAGATCACTGTGTGGTTACACGTGTTGGTAGAATTGGTGATTATAGTCAGATCCTGCTTTTGCCCCTCACTCCTGCCATGCTTTGAGCCACTTGAAAGTGGCTAATGTAGAAAGAGAATTCATGGCTAATCATTTGAACCATCTCATCATGTCTCGTTCCGCTGCTGATCAGACTCAAAGAAAAACTGGGGCCTTTGAAAAAGCTTGTGACATTTTGCCTGCTGTGAAATCCAGAGATCTGTAGCTTACTCACGCCCAGACTCCAAGAAGAGATTTTTCCTCTCAGTAAAGGGGAAAATGGATTTCTGTTTAGCTGTAAAGCAGCTGAATAGATGTTTAAAAAAAAAGATTTTTTTTCTCATGCACAAAGGGTACATGTTTTTCTCTCTCTCATGTCTGTTTAGCTTCCTGCATCGTTTACAAACATGATCTTTGCTGAGGGCTGCATCAGTTGGAGTCTTAATTCTGTGGAGCTTTATTCTCAGAGAATAGGTTTATGGACTGAGCCAGACAACCCATTCACTACTTCAGGCCCTCCCAAAGCTTTCATACCACGAGGAGTCCTTGATCTATGAAGAACACATTCTAATCCCCGATGGCAACGTTTGTAGAGACGCAGCTTCTGTTCTCTCTGTCAGAGAACTTACATTCCCATGAGAACGGCTCTTGATAACTCCGGATATTGTGAATTTGTGACATTGCCAAAGAACTCCTCAAAACTAATGTGCTTGTCTTTTCCCGAGGAACGTCTCCTGCAATGTGTTCTGGCACACGTTGGATTATTGTCTATGCCCTTGTGACAAATTGGATACAGGATGACTTTGACTCTGTGAGGAAATATATATTTTTTTCTTGAGGACAGAAGGAAGGGGACAGGAAGAAGAGGAGGAGGGTGGGGGGTTGATCAGTGGAGATGGAAAGGGAGGGGTGGATGAGATGGCACATCTGGAGATGGCGTGATGAAGACGGATGGACAGGGAGCTCTCTCTCTCTCTCTGCGCTGATGAATGAAAGCCATGTGTGCTCCAACCCATCCCTCCTCCTCTCCTCCTCCTCCTCTTCCTCCTCCTCCTCCTACTCTTCCTCCTCCTCATCTCCACCAAGCTCAGCCCAGCTCAGTCAGCTCAACTCCGCTCAAAATTCCTTGCCTGTCTTGATGTCTCTGTGTGTGTGTGTGTGTGTGTGTGCTCTGTGCGGTTGTCTCAGGCGTGCTTGAAAAAAGCCAGTCGGCCTCAACAAAAGTCTTTGCGCATGAATGTCTCATTTGCAGCGTTTTTCTTTCGTTCACAGGCAGCATGCTGGGAGGGCCCGCAGCTGTGAGGCAGATTGCATGCAAGCGCAGATAACTCTGCGTATTTGTTATAATGGGCTGCCTCTATTAATACGCAATTAGCTTTGGTTTTTGTTTTCATTCCTGGAGACATGCGTGTGTGGCTTGATGATGACTTGAGATCAGTGTGTGACTCTCTCTCTCTATGTCTCTATGTGTGTGTGTATGTGCCGCTGTGTGTATGTGTGTGTGTGTGTGTGTGTGTGTGTGTGTGTGTGTGTGTGTGTGTGTGTTTCTCAGTGAGTGCAAATATTAATGATGTGTATCCATCCATATTGCAAGCACCACTGCTTCTGCTGAAGGTAGAGTGTGAGTTGGGAGAGCTCAGCCACAAGTGTGTCATGCTTTGGTGTGTGTGTGTGAGAGAGAGAGAGAATGCAGTCAGTCCATTGGATGTGTTTTCCCCATGGTCCCACAGTGCATTTTCTGTTTGTGTGCTAAAGGAGCCATTATTGCCCACACGCTAAGGCACAGCCCTACTGATTGTCTTTCCCACCACCACACTCTTTCACTCATTCCCACTCTTTCTCTCTGTCTTACACACACACACACACACACACACACACACACACACACACACACACACAGACACAAACACACAGATGCATACACACGCATACACACACACTGATACACACACATACAGACACTCAGACACTCACACATTAACACAAAATACCATTAGAAGAAACACCAAGTGGTAATGGCTCTGAGTACTGTCCAGTTTTAATGCACTTGTACTGATGACCTCACTGTTCTATTAACAGGGCCTCTCACTCTCTCCGCTCTACTGCTCTCCCTCTCTCTTTTTCTTTCTCTGTCTGTCTCACCCCCTCTCCCCCTCTGTCTCTTTACCCCCCCCCCCCATTTCTCTCTGTCTCTCTATCTGTCTCTCCTCTTTCCCCTCCCTCCTTCTCTTTCTTTCTCTGTCTCTCCCCTTTCCTCCTCTCTCTCTCTCTCTCTTTCTCTCTCTATACTCTGATCAGCTCAGCCTTAGTGCTTCCCCAGAGCCCTAGAGTATTCATGTCAGCCTAGAACTCCTCTGCATACAGACCCATTGCTTTGAACTGGCCCTCCTACACACACACACAAACACACACACACACACACACACACACACACACACACACACACACACTGCCTTGATCATGGCCTGTCCATCTGGGATCTCACTACCACAGCGTGCCTGATTGCATAGAGAGATGGAGTCTGGGTAGGTCCCTGCCTTCGCTAATGTCTAATAGGATGTTGGGGATACATACACACACACACACACACACACACAGAGATATGGTATGTTCATACACAGTACTGTTTATGTGATCGCACTCACATAGCCACGCTGTCATATATACACAGATGCAGGAAAATCCATACAAAAATCTCTCGGTCCCAACACACTTATTCCTGTATAGTATTTGACCTTACCCCCCCCCCCCCCACACACACACACACACACAGAGATATGGTATGTCCTTATACCATACTGTTTATATGGTCACACATGCACTTGATACTGTATAGTGGTTGACCCCCCCCACACACACACACACATACACATACACAGATATGGTATGTCCTTATACCGTACTGTTTATATGATTGCCCTCACATGCACATGCTGTAATGTACACACAGATGCAGGAAAATCCATGTGTCTAATCCACATTTACTACTGCATAGAATGGGACTTCCTCCCTCTCTCTCTCTCAAACGCACACACACACACACGCACACACACACACACACATCCGCTCATCAATGTGTTCACGAGAGCAATGATGGAAAGACTTAGTGATTGGCTGGGGAATAATGACTTGGTGAGCTTGCTGGGCCGGGCTGCCTGCCGGTGCTGTGTCTGATTCAGGCACACTCTCAGCTCACGCCTCACAATCCAACATCTGTTTATGGAGACATCAAAGTGGCATGCAGGCAGGCCCGCGCAGCCCAGGAGGAAGGACAGGTATTTATGGAGATGACTTAAACAGATTAAAAGCCCCCTTGGTTTTTTTCTGTCTTTCTGCTTTTTACTTTCTTTCATTCTTTTTTTTTTTTGTCTGTCCGTCTGCTCACTCCTGTCCATTTGCTACTCTGGTGGCTCATTTTAAAAAACGGACCTCGGACAAACGGACAAAAAAAAAAAAGAGAAAACACCCAAGTCTTTCCTTGTTGTCATCTCTCTCTGTGTATTTATTAGTCTGACAGTAGTTTGGGGTGCACTCTGTCTGTCTATCTGCCTTTCATTCATTCATTCTTTCTTTCTTTCCTTGTTTCTTTCTTTCTCTCATGGCGCTGGTTGGTGTTAGTGTGTGCAATGCTGATGTCAGGTTGTGTGATGGCTGTGTGTTATGGTGGGCTCAAGGAGATAAGAGCAAGAGGGCATCGCTGGCTTGTCGGATTTAATTCTGCAGCGCCGTTATCTCATGTGACCAGGGACACTCTGATTTGAATTGGGCTGCAGGGTGCTGTCTTAGCCACTTGTAAAAAGTGTGCGTTTTCAGGAAGCTGCCATTTCTCAACTTTTTCCCCCTCTTTTTTTAGCCTTTGAGGGAATAACACAAACATATTACAAATGTCTTGTCATTTCTATGAATTTTTTAAACCGGAAAATGTTTTCAATGTTTTTCATCACCAGGAATGAATAAATCGACACAGGGAGATGCAGGGGATCTGGAGATATTTGCTGCGCTGGTCATTTATAATTGCAGATGAGTTTTGCATCCGTTTGTCATTCCATCAGCCGAGAGCAGATAGCTTCTTACTTTGTTCTCACAGTGAAATGAGGGGGGAACAAAGGAGAGAACCCTCTTTCTCCTTCGCCTTTTTCCATTGGCATATGTAATATTTATGAGGCCGCCCCTCCGTTTATCTGGGGTTAGTGCTGTTTGATACAGTATTGTAAGATGGCGATTAAAAGTGTGCCAGCGCCTCCGCTGGGGATTCTTGGCTCAGGTGCGGCAGTGGAACAACTCCATTGTTCCTACTGAGTATCTCTGCCTGTGTTTATCAGATGCCTATTTCACAAGCCATTAGAGACCGCTGAAAGAGGGCCCTGATCAAATGTACAGGTGGAAAAGTACGCCTTTGTGTGTGTGTGTGCGTGCGTGTGTCTGTGTATGTTTTTTGAGGGTTGAGGGGAAATTGGTGGGTTACTTTCTCTGATCACTCCACAGAGGAGTTAATGTGATTGGGGGGGATCTTGTTTGTCAGCTTGGATGACAGGAAGAATATTTCCCCGCAGACCCGATCTCACTTTCACCTCCATTAGTTGCTGGTCTATCGGTAGTTAATCACATATTCCTGATATTAACATCCCTCAGCAGTGGATTGTGCTTGGAAGTGACTGTGTGTGTATATTACTTATTCCCTGGTCTTGGTGTTGGGGGTTACGGAGCACTACAGAGTGAAGTGTAGACTTCTGTAGAGGTCCGTAGTCGTTTTAGTTTTTCTCACCAACGTTTGCTCACCAGCGCCAATCCATACTGTATGCAAACTGTACTCCTAGCCCCCAGGAGGTGTGAAAGGGTATGGAGGGCATGGCGGTATTGATCTGGGTGCCCCCATGATGAGGAAACGCACGCGCCCTAAGACTACCACCCCACTGGACTCTCTGGAGTCATTCGTCAGCATCGCATCGCAGAGGTTTGAATGCCTTTCTGGTGACAGATCGCACACACCCGCTGGGTTAAATAGTGCTGACGCATCACTACCTCCATGTGTTGTTCATTTTTTGCCCCATTTTTTTCTGGTGTGTTCTGCCTTCCCAGCGAGACCAGATCTTTAAATCACAGCAAGTGCGGAGCATGTGTTGAGCTGAGCTAATCTATTGAGTTGATCTGGCGTGCTGTAATGAGGGACAGGGTGAGATTTGGAGCCCTGCGGTGATACTGGCCTTCCTGGTGGCGTAATGATTACTTCACCCCTCCCCTCCCACCCCCTGACTCTCTCCTGTCCTCTCTTCAGCTATTCACACACACACACACAATCTCTCTCTCTCTCTCTCTCTCTCTCTCTCTCACACACACACACACACACACATACACACCACTCCTCAACCCCCTGCGAGGCCTTCAGCTCTGCTGGTGGTTGGAGGCAAGCAGCTCTAATCAGTCAGAGTATGGGAAATCCTTACATGGATTATTTTGATTGCCAGCATGCATGTCTGTATCCTGTTTGTATAACTCTTTTTGTGTGTGTGTGTGTGTGTACGTGTGTACGTGCATGTGCATGCATATTTTGGCACTTGTGAGGTTAGGAGTGTTTTATTGTGTATTTGTAAATGTGTGTGTATGTGTGTGTGGGGGTTGTAGTTTAGTGTTTGCATTCTGTGTGGTGGTGGTAGCAGCGATGGTGTATGTGTGTGTGTGTGTGTGTGTGTGTGTGTGTGTGTGTGTGTGTGTGTGTGTGTGTGTGTGTGTGTGATTGTGCATGTGGTGGAGCTGATAGTGTCCATGTGAGTGAGTACAGATAGTGGCAGAGCAGTGCCCTGCTGGTCCCAGGGGAACCAGACACACACACACACACACGCACACACACACACACAGCTGTCTCTACTGCTGCTGCTGTTGCTGGTGGTCTATGGGTTTCCAACTCTCATTTGTCCTCATCTGTCATTTGCACACGTTTGACAGCTCAGCCACTATGCAGACACACACACACACACAGTCCTTCCCCCCATTGTCTTAGTGCTCATCATTATCAGCAGCAGATACACTCCTCCTCTCTTTCTCTTCTCCTCATCCATTATCCATCTATCCTCCCATCCCCCCCTTTTCCCTACATCTCGCCATTGTCTTTCCAGGAACGTCTCTGATCCCAGAATAGCCATCACTACCTCTCTCTCTGTCTCTTGTGTGTGTGTGTGTGTGTCACACTTCTTACTGTTGTGTGTCGGCACAGCCTAAGTGGAGTTGCTTAGGCTTGCATCAGCAATGATCATTATATCTGATTCTGCGTTGCTGTGGTGTGTGTGTGTGTGTGTGCTTTTGTATGTGTGTATGTGTGTGTGAGAGAGATGATGATTTGTCACAGTGGCTGCTGAGGCCATGCTCGGCTGTGTTCACCACAATTTCATCCATGTAGTGAAGATGAGGGGGCAGGGGTGGAGGTCGGAGGTGCTGGGTGGGTGAGTGTGTGAGTAGATGTGTGTGTGTGTGGTGGGGTGGAGCGGGGGTTGTTGAGAGGATGTGTAAGTGGCAATAAGAGAGCAGCGTCTCTACAAAGAGACGTTAGTGGGGGAAAGAAAAAGCTGTGTGTGTGTGTGTGTGTGTATGTGTATGTGTGTGTGTGTGTGTGTGTGTGTGTGGTGTGAGTGATCAGAGTTTCCCTGTGTGGCTGTTGGCAGAAGTTCAGGAGTGGTTGCAGTGGTGAGGGGCTCTGTCCTGTGTGTGTGTGTGTGTGTGCCTGTGTGTGTGTGTCTGCGCATCTGTGTGTCTGTGTGTGTGTGTGTGTGTGTGTGTGTGTGTGTGTGTGTGTGTGTGCTATGTGGAAGAGTGGAGTGGGTTGG
This sequence comes from Tenualosa thibaudeaui, assembly GCA_027481765.1. Taxonomy (NCBI): domain Eukaryota; kingdom Metazoa; phylum Chordata; class Actinopteri; order Clupeiformes; family Clupeidae; genus Tenualosa; species Tenualosa thibaudeaui. The sequence goes on along the minus strand of JAIFZK010000010.1, from coordinate 1,167,711 downwards.
TGGTGGTGAGGGGTAGAGAGGGCAGACCAGAGGAATGGCAACTGTGTGATACTTATGGAAGGAGAAAAAGAGCAGCCACACTTACACACACACACACACACACACACATAGTCTCTCTCTCTCTCTCATACACACACACACTCACTCATTGTGAGAGCCACAGACAGAACACACACACACACACACACACACACACACACACACTGAGCCACAGACGGCATAACAGCGCTGACCAAAACCTCAGTGGAGTCCCGCTGCTCGTGCTCCCTCTAAGGACAGCCCCACAGACAGGAACTCAACAGAACTCAACAGTGTTCTCAACACTGCAGATCTTTTTCCCTCTCACTTTTTTTCTCCTCGCCTCCTCCTCTCCGATGCTCCATTGCGGGCTGAGATCCATTTATGGAAAAACATGGAAAAACAGCCCGGCTGTGTTTGAAACACTTTAGATGTTCCTCTCGCGCTCATGAAAATGGACTCCTCCCTCCCTGTTATCCTCCTTTTATTGCACATTGTTCTTTCTCTCTCTCTGTTTCTCTCTCTCTCTCTGTCTCTCTCACTCATTCTCTGTCTCTCTCTCACTCATTCTCTCACTCTCACACACTCTCTCATTCTCTCTCTGTCTCTCTCTCTCTCTCACTCACTCATTCTCTCTTCTCCAGCAGATCAAAGTGGTCCATGCTAACAAGGGGCAGGATGTACTTTCTTTGAGATATTGGCCGATCTAACGAAGGGTGACACATTCTTGCAGGACTCATTGACCCTGGGTCTTAATGAGGACTTGTCATCCATTTCTCTCTCTCTCTCTTTCTCTCTTTCTCTCTCTCTCCACTCTCTTCTCTCTCTCTCTCCCTCCCCCAGTCACTGTGTGTCTGTGTGTGTGTGTGTGTGTGTGCACGTGCGCTATGGATCTGGGTGTTTTACTCTGAGAGAGTACATATGGGCCTGTCACTGTGATGCTGTGACTCTGACCACAGATGATTTGCTGCCTCCTGTGATGCCTGGTGCTCATGTGCGACTCTGGTTACACAGCAGAGCAGAGGCACCCTGGGAGTTTGTGTTGAACGGAGATGGGGGTTAGATGTGCGGGACACTCATCTGGAGCAGTTCTGGAAAGTTCCAGTATAGTCAGACAGAATCCCTCTGCTCCAAAGGGTATACACACTGCGGATACCAAAGCTAGACCAGTGGAACCGCTCTGTCCAAGTATATATCCTCCAGTGATGTGCAAGTAAACCGGAACGCATTAGAAAACACATGCTGACATTGACCTCATGTGTAGTGATGGTTGAGTGATGTTTTTTTTGGTCATACACTGGGGATCAATGCTGATATATATTTACTTTTCATATATTCATTTATTGTCCTGCTCCTCTGGTGATCTGAGATCTGTCTGTAGCCCGTATGGGAAAGAGTTTGTAGATTTACAAGGGGTTGTGTGTGTGTGTGTGTTGGGGGGTGGGTGCATTCAAGAGGTTTTTCCTGCGGCCCAGGCCCTTTCCGGGCAGAGGATTAGACAGGCCCCCTTTGTGAGTCCTCCAGAGTCGGATGCAAACCAGTTTGGTCTGGCAGCTCCCCCTTCATTAAGCCAGCTGAGCTTTCTCTGCGGGGTCCTGCGGGTGTCAGAGAGGCGAGCAGGCAAACGAGCAGGCTCCTTGTGTGTGTGTGTGTTTCTGTGTGATTGCATGTGTGTGGTATTGGTTGTGTGTGTATGTGTGCGTGTGTTTATGTTTGTGTCTATGATGTGCCTCCATACATTCAGTACGTGTCTTTTATCTGTGTGTGTGTTTGTGGGTGTGTGTGTATGTGTGCGCACATCCATTGTGTGTGCACATCCATGTGTGTGCTGTGTGTATCAAGTCAACCCCATAATAAATCTATTAGAGATCTATACGGGCTCCACACACTGTGAATGCGAGTGAGCGGGGTGTTGGTGGGGCGTGGGGGTGGTGCTGGGTGTTCGTACGATCCCATTGGCTGGGTTTGATCTCAGTGGGAGGGGCCTGACCTGATTTCTTTTGTGGATGGGTTGCCAGGGGTAACCATCCCCGCGAGGATGAGAAGGAGCCTCTGAAGAGAAGCAGACCTGACCATAATATTGTGGCAATGTCACACACACACAAACACACACTCACACACACACACACACACAGAGCTGAGCTGAGCTGAGCGGTGAGACAGTGCTAGGGAGAAAGATAACAGCCCGTATCTCTTTCCCCCATAAGCCCACGGCTCTGATTAAGCCTCTTTTGTTTTTGTGAGCGTCTCGCAAGCAAAAAGGCCAATTAATCTGCACTCCCCATGCTGGGACTGTGTTAACAGAGCCATGTTTCGCTGGTGAATTCTAAATGTGTCTTTAAAAAGCCACACATGGGCATCTAAAGTGAATCAGTTTGGTTGTGTGTGTGTGTGTGTGTGTGTGTGTGTGTGTGTTTGTGTATGTTTGCATGCGTGTGTGTGTGTGTGTGTGTGTGTATGTGTGCATGTGTGAGTAATGAGCATTTGTCTATCTGTGTTTGTCTGTGTTTTTGTGTGTGTGTAGCCTACTCTGCACTCATGAGTGCGATGTGTGGTTTCGTAGATGTGTCATCACAATTCACATGTGTGAGTGTAATTGGCTGCATGGCAGGCTGTACTATTACGCACACATGCACACACACAGACACACACACACACACACACACACACACACACACACTCACATTCACACACACTCCCTGCCTCCCCCCAGCACCAGCCTCTGTAAAAACACACAGCAGTGCATTGTCAGGATGTGAGCTCAGGCAACCAATGAGAGGCAGCTGCCTCCAACTATGCTGAGATTACCAGAGGTATTCTTTTCTTTTCTTTCTTTTTTCCTCCTCCTTTCAAAAGGACGTGGTTAAAGCAGTGATCTGAAACCCATATGTCAGAGTGTACAATTCACTGCACAGCTTTGAAAAGAAAAAAATTGAAAATATGCAAAAAAAAAAAGAACTGTTGTAATTAGATGGTTATTATCTGACGACATGGGATCCATGATTGGCCGTTTGTTCCTCTCTTCTTTTCTTCTATTCTCACTCGTTCTTTCTTTCTCTCTGCCTCACATTGACAAGCGTCTGAAGGCTGTATCAGGATGTTGTGCCTTTAGTGTGTGCAGAATCACTGGCTTTGGTGCCGTGTGCAGAGATGAACAGTCTTTTTCAGTAGATAAACCCAGATTGGCTTAATTGTTCTGCTTTCAGCCACATAATAACGAATATCCAAAGCATTGCACTGAATTCTATTGATGTTAGCTGGATAATCCTTTAAAAAGAGATTTTTTATGCCCACCCATCATTATCTGGAGGTGTGCATGTGTGTGTGTGTGTGTGTGTGTGTGTGTGTGTGTGTGTGTGTGTGTGTGTGTGTGTTTGTGTGCATGTCTCTCTGTCTCTCTCTCTCTCTGTGCACCCATTTTTCTCTATCTGTGTGTATGTGTGTGCACGTCTCTCACTATCTATGTGTATGTGTGTGTGTGTCTGTGTGGTTGTGAAGGTTGCTGAAAAATCTTTGTAAATCAATGGGCCTGTTTGATGAAAGGCAAATATAAATCTTTGCACACCATTTAACTTCTGTCAGCTTAAGAAAACACACCAAGATTTTGTTTGGGAAAGCCAAAGATGGTATCCGTGCCCTGATAAAGCCGGATATAACCCCCCCATCACATCCATTGTCACCCTTACAGGAACTCATTTGTGTTGCTCAGCATTTTCAACATGAGTTTAGAAACAGCAACCGTTTGTCGCTGACGCCTCACTATTTGTCTCACCACAGCCTCTGCCGTGACTTAACACAGTTTGCAGCAGCCTCTCCGTAACCTCTCGCTTCTCTCATGTTTTCTTTTTTTTTCGCAGCCTGGGCTAATGCTAATGCAAGCGTCATCCTGAGCGTCTGATTCAGATATGCGATGTGTCAGAGGCTTTAGCAGCCAGAGCTGTTCGTCTTGTTTGTTGGCAGCTCATCAGATGGTGTCCAGACAGCCCTGCTGGCGTGCTCTACAGAGCGGCCTCAGAGATCTTCATCTACCAGCGTCACTATTCTTCCTCCTCCTCCTCCTACCTCAGTTTCTCTCTTGTGGCAGTGTGTGTGTGTTTTTTTTTTATATGATGTCATCATTCAAAGTGGAGCATGATTGCTGGAAGTGCCCTTATTCATCATGGCCGGCTGTGGATGCTTTACTTTAGATATTACTGCCAGTGAGTCATAGGGCCTTTTTACAGGTTCAGAAGAAGGCACTTACTCATGGCTGTAAATTTAACGCGCTCGGCTCTCCTCGCCTTTAACACACTCGCCGGAGACAGAGGGTTGTAAGCTTTGGGCGAACGCCTTTAAAACGGATCAGAAACAGATTGGGCAGATGAGAGCCTCCATTTACACACAGGGAATCCTGGGTAAATCTTGCAAGGCCTAATTCTATCTCTCTCTCTCTCTCCCTCTCTCTCTCTCTCGAGGATAAAATGAAGCTCTCGACTGATGTATGGTTTCTCGTTTCACTCTCGTTTCGATCCTCTCTGTCTCTCTCCTCTTCTTTCTTTCTTTTCTGTCTTCACTCTCACTCTTTCTCTCTCTCATTCCCTCTTGCTGTCACTCAGTTCTCGGTCTGTCTCCATCTTCCCGAGTCGATGGTGCTGTTCTCCTGCTCTCCCCCGAGTCCCACCTGTCAGGCCAGTCAGCAAGGCGGGAGCAGATTGCTTTCCTCATGAATCACGTCCCCAAAGCTGCAGAGACACACAATGAGCTCTGACACCACCGACACTCTGGTGCCCGCCAGGCCGAGAACACCCACCCCCAATCCCTCAAAACCAGCGAGCTGTCAGTCCATCAGTGCTCTAGCCCAGGAAAATTTGAAAACTCCATCAAACTCCAATCTCCATAATGCCGCAATGGCAATGCGTCAATGCCTGCCTGCCCTCTGTAACGTTAGCATAAATAAACAAAAGCCACGTCAGGCAGTGTTTGAGGGAGTGGTGCATTTATTTCCACTAATGCAGGAAATTGAAAAGGACGAAGAAAAACATAAATAAAAACTTTTTTGCTTTGGTTGGCATCTCTGCAAGGTAATCTGTAAATGGCTGGCAATGCCGATGAGCCAGTGATGGCTGTGGCAGGGGAGGGAGAGAAGGGTGCACTGAGGGATGGGCGGGTAGCTTGTCAGATGGGCAGAGAGAGAGGAGTGGAGCTGGGCAGGTT
>JAIFZK010000010.1:1132500-1157500 GCA_027481765.1 Tenualosa thibaudeaui | reverse complement strand
TGTGGAGAAGACAGAAAACGTACTGAGGAGCTTAGATGCTCACAAGTGTAGACATGAGGCAATGGGTGGTGGGCACTCCTAGGATCTGTCAGGCAGGGAGAGAGAGAGAGAGAGAAAGAGAAAGAAAGAGACAGAGAGAGAGAGAGAGATCTGCCTCATCCCAGATCAGTCACACTCCCCCTACCCTGATAAGGCTCCAGCTCCCTGGGTCCACACTTGCAGACCTATGTTCCCCTGGGAGACATCTGACATCTGACCCACACACACACACACACACACACACACACACACACCACCTAATTTGCCCACGCATCACTCAACACGTCATAAACAGGCACAAGCCTGGGAAACTAAACCCAGCAGAGAGAAATAACATCGGTATGGGAGGTGAGAAGCACGTCAGCCCAGACACACACAGTTTCACAGTGTTTCACTGTGTGTGTGTGTGTGTGTCTGTGTGTATTTTGTATGGGACACTCAAATATGCCTTTTAAATGATTTATAAAGGACAATTTGACAGGGCAAATGAGGTGGAGAGAATTGGGGGTACTTTAAAGGGTGTGAAGTTTATTTATTTTTTCTCTCCCCAGCTAATGTACCGCCTCAGAGCAGAGTAGAGATCATCTCTTAAATAACATGTTTGGCTTTTCCACAGGGGGTCGGGATAAGAGAGGAGGCCCCATTTTGACGTTCCCAGCCAGGAGCAACCATGACAGAATAAAACAGGAGGACCTGCGCAAGCTGGTGACCTACCTGTCCACTGTGCCCAGGTGAGGAGTTTGACAGCGTCCAGTCCTTTAGCAACTCGTCTGATCCCTCACAATGAAGCTTCATGCTGTGCAACTGATTTTTTTTCAAAGAATTTGTCCAGATTAAGAGTCAATATAAATGTCAAAAGATGATGGGTTAAGTATGCACTGAGATATTAAACACTAAAAAAGAGCAATAAATTGAGCAATAACAGCTGTGTGATAAATATTACTGATTTGTACATAAGAAGTGCATGTACCACTGGTCTGAGATCAGTGGTGTGGGATGGGACCTTATTTATGAGGAGTGTAGTCTGGGGAGAGAAGCTGTGCAGGTGCCACTCAGCCATAGGAAGGCTGGAGGATAGTGGGTATCCCGTGGTATTAGGCCATAACCCTAGTAATTCCTATCTTATTAACGCATAGTTATTGTACATTCTACAAGGTGGGGGACTGGGAAAAGAACTAAATGGAACTAAATGGAACAAATCAAACTAAATAGTTTAGTGAAGTTAAATGAAATCACCACCTGACTCTCTGATTATCTCGATTTACTGTAAATTATCAGCAAAACCAGAATGTGGAGGATAAATCTCCTGTGGTGATGTTTTACTGGCATGGTTATATTATGTTGTAGAGGAGAGCAGGACAGGGTCAGTGTGTCTGAGGGTGCGGGTATCTGCGGGTGCTCCTCCCTGGGTTCTGTCAGCAGGGCTGCTTGTCAGGATTAGCTGTGTCGATGCACGCTTGGCAGTCAAAGATAAATGCCTCTCCTCTTCTAACCCCACACCAACCCCCCACCACCACCAATACCAATACCTTCCCACCCCTTCCCCATGGGGCCTTCACCTCTCTCCACAACATGTCCCTCTCCACTGCTGAGCCTGACTTTGGTCAGCTACATGGATCCTTCCTCCCACTGTTAGCCTTGCCTTAATGCATAATGTATCAGGGTGCTATGTCATTATACCGTTACCGAGGCAGTATTTCTGCCTCTGGCCACCGGGCAACCCCCACTTCCTGCCTGCGCCTAGTTAGCACCCCCACCCCCTTTGCCGCTGCTGAGTACATTACTCTAAGTGGCCAGAGCCTGTGCGCAGCGGTTAGCGTGTTGTAGCAGTTAGCGGTAGCATGCTGAAGAGAGGAGAGGGTGTCCTTGAAGATAAGGTAATGTAAACAGCTAGCGCTGTGGCTCTTCAACTGGCTCCCAGGCCACTCCTTAGTCACCACCGCCTCCTTCTCTCTCCCTCCTTCACCATCCTCCCAAACCCCGTACTTGTCTTTCCAGGAGGGCAATTATGTGGAGCTCCCTGAAGGAGCTGCACATCAGGGATGATTTATGGTCATTTGGCCAAACAGCTGCTTTTGTGCTGTACCCAACAAACCAAGGACAATTTCTTTCGCTCTTTCTCTTCCGTTGTCGTTCTTGAAAGGAAAAAAATCCTTTCTCTCCTGATCACATATATCTACTATTCTTCCCCCCTCTGTTGGTTGAAGAAGATGATAATTTATTGTAGCTGAAGTAAATCTTTACTTTTCTGCTAAAGAATAAGAGAATGTAGAAGGCTGTTTGCTTTGGCTTCGGTTCTGAGCCTCTCTTACAGGGATGATGGGGACTGTCTAGGTGGATAATCACTGATTTGAGATCTCACCCTTTAAAATGTCACTTCTGCAGCGCCTGCCATTGTCTCTGCATAATTGGAGTATTTAGTTTAGCGACTGTGGAATGCAAACTGTAAAGTGCTTTGTTTGTGTGTGTGTGTGTTTGTGTGCATGGGTGTGAGATATGTGAGGTGTCTGGGATAACTTGTGCATGTGTTTCTGTTTGCATATGCAGTGTGCGTTTGACTCTTAGTGCATGCATGTCTTCAAATTGGCACATGTTTGGGGGTTTATTTAAATATGTCCACATGCTGCAATATGTTTACATTTATTTGTTTTTCTACATGTTAATGTGTATTTGTGCATTTAGCTGTTGTATGCATGTTACTGTGTGCGTGTTTGTGTGTGTGTGTGTGTGTGTGTTTTGGCGAAGCTACACTTGAGTGGAGTTGTGTCAGCTGCAGTGACAGGGCGATGTTGAACTCACTGAAGCATTGATCAGGCCTGGCACTTGGCCTGTGAAGTCAGCTTCAAAGCTTGTCTTCAGAACCCAGAACAAAGCAGCACTTAATGAGAGTTTAAGCATCCAGCAAGAGAGGGAGATAGACAGAGAGAGAGAGAGGGAGAGAGAGAGAGAGAGAGAGACCCTCTGTTTGACCCTACATTGCAAACATTTGTTCAGCATTGACCAGTAAAGAGACTTGCAATGTCAGACAGAAAGAGAAAGAGACAGCAGCTGAATATCTCAGGCAAACCCTTCAGAAATGAAGCGAGTCACAGTCAGAAAGTCACTTTGCTCTTGTGCTCCTTCCTGATCTGGCTGAGTTAAAACCTCTTAGACTGTTTTATTCCCTAGTCAGTGCCATTTACTCTGGGTTGCCTGTGGTTGATACTGAGCAGTTGATCTTTCAAGTCTCGTAATTAGACTCACTTCCTGTGCAGGGGTTGGAGAAAGTCACACTGGTGTTCAGTTCAGTGCTTTTGTCGCTTGCAGAGAAGTCACACATGTGAGACACAGCTGGAGTTCATGAACTCTGTGCCTCTTGGTCCAGTCCTCCCAGATACGAGGCCTTCACTGTGCGTCACGAAAACGAAACCTTCTGATGACATTAAGTTACAGCGCAGCCCCGAGGTCTTTCCTTCTGTGTCACATCACCGTACCACGGGACAATGTCTGTTGCTGTTTCATGTCAGGCACAAAAACAAAACACAAAAATCAATCTCATTGACCCTCTGCTACCAAAGACCCTGGGGAGCTATTATTCATTGTTGCTGTGTATGGCTAGAACATGTGCAATGTTTGAGATCCAGTCAAAGCAAAAGACTCATTCATGTTCATTCCACACATCCCCCCGTTTGGTTGGCCATGTTTGAGCCATGCTTCAATTCAGAGAAATGAGCCTTGGGTTGCTCTTTGACAGATTGAGTAAGGGAGAGAATGATGTCATGCCTCTCCAGTTTAGCACACATACACACATACACACACACACACACAGACACACACACTTGTGTTACGTCAAGGTGAACATCAGGCCACAATAATGGCTTCAGATGAAGGGGGCAGAAGGTGTAAAGAAACTGAAGTCTGTGCTAAAGGGCATAGAGGATTGGTCCACTGGCATTTCTGCTGGGAGCCCCCCCCCCCGTGCAGTGTGATGTCAGGTTCTCTGGGCTGTTGTTTTTGGACTGTGTGCAAGCTGAGAATAGCAGACGTCAGGAAGTGAAAGGGCCTAATAAGGAGGAGGGGTTTTTTTTGTTTTCTTTTTTTAGTTGCTGAAAAAACCCCACTGCTGGTGCCGAGTCACTGTGTCCTGTGGGTCCTTCTCTCTCTTTCTCTCTCACTCTCTCTCTCTCTCTCTCAGCGGGGAAGGAACATAAAATTTGTGTGATATTAATTCCTGTTGTATTGGAACACAGTGGTAAAGCTTAAAGACTGAGAGAGAGAGAGAGGAGGATGGAGGATGGGGGGGGGGGCTGGGGGCGCATCGAGGGGGCAAAGCAATTACAGTTTATTTTTATCTCCCAATCACCGTCGAGTGCTTTCAAAGCAGCGGTGCTAAGAATAGGACCGGCCACTGAGCCGAGCCAGAGCAGCCTGCTAACCTGACATAAGAAAAATGGGAACATCCATTTTGGGGATTTCTTCAATAGATTCCTCGTGAGCGAAAGCCATTACTCAGACACTCCAGGGGCCAGTGTGTGGCTGATTGTGTGTTTGCGTCCCCGTCCTCCGCCCCCAGCCTCCAGCATCCATGCCTCTCTCTCCTAATGAGAAACCTTGAGATGCTTCACTCCGTGCAGGACTTTAAAGGATGAATTAGTGGGTCAGAATGGGGAGGCCAATGGCGTTTCTGTTGATCACAGCCTCAGCAGTATAGCCAGAGGGTGGTTAAATGGGAATTAGACGAAGGATGCACTCTAGAGGAAGACAGCCACCTGGTGATGAGGCCCACTGAAGACCACTGGGCTGGGAATAGATGACTGGAAGCCCCATAAGACTGTAATATTTCTCTCTCTCTCTCTCTCTTGCTCCCCCTTCCTCTCTTTCTCTCTGTCTCTCTCCCTCTCTTTGGCAGTGAGGATGTGTGCAAACGCGGCTTCACTGTGATCATTGACATGCGTGGTTCCAAGTGGGACCTTATCAAGCCGCTGCTAAAGACCCTACAGGAAGCCTTCCCCGCCGAGATCTGTGTCGCTCTCATCATCAAGCCCGACAACTTCTGGCAGAAGCAGAAGACCAACTTTGGCAGTGCCAAGTTTACCTTTGAGGTATGTTACCATATGGCGTGGCATTGGGCCACTTTTCCATAGGTACAAGTGCCAGGTCTTTCCCTGGCTGTGGGATTTGGGTCGGTTTTGGAACCAATTGAGCTGGAGGACTCAATTGAAACTTTTTTGTGCTTTTCATCGCCGTCTCCACACACATCAGAGACAGAGACAGTAGTAATCTAATTTAACGAGATCTTCATAAACACCTTAACAGAAAAGCCATTTCACAGGCTGTTCGCGTCATTATTTTTAACGACGGCAACATTTTTTCCCATTTGCACCACCTCTACACTCAGTAGCACAGGTCAGTGGGTCGGTCCTTGCCACAGTTGTGTGGTTTAAGGAACCAGCTCCTTGACTTTTTCTGGCACACAGCAGCGCTCCTTTCTTTCCCCGCCTGCATATTCATCACCTCAGAGAGGGACCTCTAATGAGCACCGACCTGAAAGGAACACTTCAGGTTTCCACCCAGCCAGCATAACCTGACCTCTCTCTCTCTCCCTCTCTCTCTCCCTCTATGTGCTTTTATTGTGTGTCGTTGACAGACTAGCATGGTGTCAGTGGAAGGGCTGACTAAGCTAGTGGACCCGTCTCAGCTGACGGACGACTTTGAGGGCTCACTGGAGTACAACCACGAGGAGTGGATGGACCTGCGCATGTCGCTAGAGGAGTTCATGGGGAGTGCCGTGCACCTCCTGGCCCGCTTGGAGGACCTGCAGGTGAGAGGGTGTTGGAGATGGTTGGTGGGAGTCGGGGTGGGCATGGGGGTGGAAGCCACCAGATGTTGCAGGGGAATTCCAGAAAAGGAAAAAAGATTTTACTTGTCAGTGACCTAAATGATATCAGGTAAATTATAAGTTTAATATGTGCTAGCAATTAATATTATGCAGTGTCAAGATAGCATCAGAAACATTGAGCTGTGAAGCTGAGGTTATGGTGCTATTTGAGTGGCTGCCAAAGAGTTTTCATTTATGGTGGAGTGTAAATTCTGGACGAAAGTGCAGCCCTTTCCATGTCAACTCCTACATGCAATCCTGTCTTAAAGAGTGAAACTGTGCAGACCTTGGCCTTGGCCAGAATGGTAACCATAGTGATGTATGTAGGAATAATAAAGCGAAATAGCTAACACTCTTAGCTTGTTTTGTGTCCGGTTGTGAAGGAGCTGTTGGCCAAGAAGGAGTTCCCTGTGGACGTGGAGGGCTCGCGGCGGCTCATCGACGAGCACACGCAGCTGAAGAAGAAGGTGATGAAGGCCCCTGTGGATGAGCTGGATCGTGAGGGCCAGCGGCTGCTGCAGTGCATCCGCGCCAGCGACGGCTTCTCGGGTCGCAACTGCATCTCGGGCAGCGCCGACTTCCAGAGCGTGGTGCCAAAGATTGCCAGCCTGCTGGACAAGCTGCACTCCACACGCCAACACCTGCACCAGATGTGGCACGTGCGCAAGCTCAAGCTGGACCAGTGCTTCCAGCTGCGGCTCTTCGAGCAGGATGCAGAGAAGGTCGGTGTTCGGCAACGCAGCAGGCTGAAATAGTCGTGAAGAGTTGCATGACAAATAATTGGAAACAGCGTGGCAGATTTATATTTAAGGGATGAGAAATGGCTGTGAGAACAGAAATGATAGTTTAATAGTAGTTTAATCCTGCAATACAGCGTAAACAATAACCTTTTTTGGTGAAAATCACCCAACGTGACTTTGTGGGAATATGTGATTTCATAGATCACTTAGCGCTCTGATAGCAATCATGAGAAAAGATACTCTGAGAAAAGGAAATAGCCCATGGCTCTCCAGGGCTTTTTAATCAGCCACAATAGTTTCAGCCCTGTTCAGCAGTATCAACCAATCAAGAAATCTCCATAGAACATTCCAGCATTCCTTTTAATATTCTTCATGCACCACTCATTGAAGGTAAGGGCAGGGTTACTATGGTGACTAAATCTGGTGGAAATTAGCAAGAAATGTCAGCAGCAGTTCAGCACGCAGCAATGCTGGTAATAACTGAGAACAAAAAAGTAATGTGTTTATACAAAACAAATGCAAGCAAAATTTTAACCTTGATATACTGTGCATTGTACAGTTTGTTTGTCCCATCCTGTGTTCAACTCACTATATAATGTATAGACAGCAGTGAAAAGCATATGAAAAATAGTACATTTTCCCCCCAATCTCTATCTGAGAAATTGTACACAGCAGCCATCAATCTGAGTGTTGCTGGACAGACAGAGAATGTTCTGGTGTGTTGAGGGATTCTGGTGTGTTGAGAGATGACATTGGCCTTTTCAGCTGCAGAGTTAACTAGCTGGGTAAACAAACTATCCTCAAACATTTCGGGGGTATTCATTCTCATTTTTAAAAGCTGTCCCTTGTGTGCAAATATTTATTCAAGGCACACGCCTCAATGTCTTGAGCGCAGCATTGAATAACAAACATGGGGGTGACAGGAATGTTGTGTGGTGGGCTCAGTTTGCATTATGGGCCAAAGCCATTGACTTGATATTCCTGCTGGCTGGATTGTCATTTGAAGAAATCATCTAGTAATGTCTGTTATGTTTAGTTAAGCAGCAGGCATCCATTTTATGAAACGTATACAGAATAACACAGCCTGTGGGAGACTGCAAAGTGATGACAGCCCAGTGTGACTCTATCTCACCACTAAAAGCCCTGCCGCTTAAGGTGAGCTGGAGATGGTCTTGCAATAACTAGGCCTCAAGAGATGCAATGAAAAAATAAGCAACCTCAAGAACAGCCACAGGCTATTCAAAAACCCTTATTTTGATTGGCCAGCATGTTCATTTCTAACCATGGATGCATGACATGACCAAACAGCAGTCTGTAGCGTAGTGTAGCAAAGTGTTTGCCTTACCGAGACAGTGACCGAGTGCTCCTTCAACTCCAGATCAACACTGCGTTTTCCCCTCCCTTATTTAACGTGGATTGATGAACTAGAGGGACAATGGCCCCTGGATTATATACTGAGAGGCTCATTTAGATAAGTGCACTCTCTTCTCCTAATTGCAGTGTTTTCCCATGGTGCCTCTGATTAGGACAGGCCCACATAATGATTCATTTGCTCTGGTGCGACAGCCAATCAAGGCCACACTGCCGCCTGCATGGTGATGCGTAGCTAACCCCTGCCTCCTCCCTTGGGGGAGATGGTTTTGTCATAGCGTGACTAATAATGCTGATCAATGCATTACGCAATCAGTGTGCCCAGGGCCACCTCCCCTGATTCACAGCCATCAGATGCTGGTGCCATGGCCCGGAGAAACATCATCTGGGAGCATCGTTGTGAGCCATTCCCACTAGTCCCACCAGACTCCGCGCACCTGCTATTCCACTTTGGAAGCCATGTTGGGAATGGCGATTCACAGTATGTGGATGACGTTTAAGTGCCATGCAAGTCAGCATGGTTCAAAGGAGATGTGTCCTCATTTTCGCTGTGGTAAAATGAGGTGCTTTCCCTGAGTGTCCAGTAAAGCCTGCTCATGTGGACGAAGATACAGATCAAAGACAGCAATAACCATCTGCAGGGCCCTCATCTTTCCCTCTCTTTCTCTCTCACTCGCTCGCTCTCTCTCCCTCTTCTCACACTCTTCTCTCTCAATTCTCTTGCCCTTTGCTCTCTCACACACTTTTCTCTGTTCACCCCTCACCCATCTTTAACTCTCCTCCTCCTCTCTCTCTCACTCTCTCTCTCTGTCCACATGTGCTATGACCTCATGTCCACTGCCTGGCCCTGTGATTAGTGTCTATATTCATCTCGCCTGAGGCCCCCAGGCTGATAATTTTTCCTGACATGCCGTGGTGTCCAAGCAGCTACACTCTTTGTTTTTTCTGTTTCCTCTGGAGGATTTCTGAGGCTTACTCCAGTGTTTATTTTCAATAAAGCCAGCCTGACACCAAGGAAGTCTGCTGACTCACAAGCAAAATCGTGAAACGTGATGGTCAGCTCTTCAGACAGGAATGTTTGGTCTGGCAAACAACTGAAATCAGAAGGACGAGCATGGGATTCCTAGACTACCAAATTACAGCTTTGCATCTGAAATATAGAGCATGGAGAAGGCAGTCTTTAGCTTCCGTTACACACCTCTGTCCTTTATGTCAGTTTGAAATGGACATAAAATGAAAAAAGATTTATAATTGAATAATATGATAAACACTGGACATTTTATCATGCTTTGGTTTGATTAGAATCTGATCTTTCCCTGTTAACATTCGTTTCGATCCTTCAGCATTAAACGACTTGAGAAGTGTTTGCTCTCAATCACCGGTTTATTTGTTGTTTGTAATGCCTGTGTTGTCTCTGTATCGATTTACTTTCCAGTTAATCAAGTTTAAAACCAAATTAAACAAGGATACTGCTGTCAAACAGCCGCACCATTCTGCCAAGTGTGAAATTTGCTGATAGTGGATGGAAATAGATTGCAGTCTAGGTTTTTAATTGAATTTGCCCAAATATTCAATCTGAGCTAATTAGCTCCTCAAAACATTAATCCCAGGGCCTATTAGTTGTGCAAACACATTTTCTGTTTTCTCTTTTGTACAACAGGAACACACCTCTTACGAGTCATTTTTGCTTTTAATAAGGGGCCTTTGTGCTTCATGGCCAATGATGCGATGGCTGTTTGTTTCACCGATGGCTGTAAGAAAGACTTGATTGATCTGGTCAGTCTACTCATGCTAGCTCCTTTGGACTGAGGCCATAAACTCCTCGAGGGAGAAAAAGACCAAATATGACTGAGTAATCCCTTTGCATTCACCCCTGAATTAGAGGGCTCCAATTTTTTTTCTTCACAACATCATTGATGTTGATCCACCTCCAATATATATAGATATGCACGCCAACAGTGACTTCATTTCCTTAATATAAACCTTTCCTCTACAAAACTGGTGAGAGTGGTTTGAGTATTCTAGGGAACATTCTTGCGTTTCTTGAGTGATTGCAGATATCCCCTAAAGAAATGAGTGTAATGATAACACTTTTTCCCCTGTGCTGTGTTTTGTGTGCGTTCTGTCCCAGATGTTTGACTGGATCAGTCACAATAAGGAGCTGTTTCTCCAGAGTCACACTGAGATCGGAGTGAGCTACCAGCACGCAGTGGACCTGCAGACCCAACACAATCACTTTGCCATGAACTCCATGGTGAGTCTCTCCATACCTCTCTGTCTCTCTCTCTCTCTCTTTCTCTATCCCTTTCTCTGTCTCTCTTGATAAGAGTGGGGTTATGGCTCAGTGCAGGCTCAACTCAATTATCTGGGAGTCAGTAGAGCTGGGTGCCGCACCTGTGGACGTTTATGTATCGATTCACAGAAATTGATCAGTGCAGGAATTGACCTGTGTCTCAATAAAAATGTTCTTCAGATTGACTCATGCAGAGTACATTTGCTTGTGTGTGTGTGTGTGTGTGTGTGTGTGTGTGTGTGTGTGTGAAAGTGGTGGTGGTGGTGGTGGTGGGGGGGGGGGGGGTGGCTTATGAGCACTATCTTTCTTTACCTTTCCCATACCCATCCATAATAGGGTTGATAGGAGGGCTTTGTCTTATTTTGTCCTGTTGTCTTTTCTTTGTGCTGTGGTATGAGTGTGAGTGTGGTGTGGCAAGTGGTGGTCTCCTTCTGCCACCCGTCTGTGCTGCTCTCCTCTCCAGAGAACACAGATTAAATCTCTCCATCACCAGCCTGTTGCCACGGCACAGTCATCACATAAACAGCAACACCACACCACCTTCCCTCTTTTCCTCCTGGAAAAAAAAAACATCAAACTCTCAGCGCACCAAAGAAACCACAGTGAGAACCTTTAGTCATAGCTCAACAGTGACGTTGACAGCACAGATCTCACACACACTGTCTCACTCTTGCACTCACTTGCTCACTCACTCACTCACTTTCTCTGTTTCTCACTCACTCACTTACTCTCTTGCTCACTCGCTCACTGTCATCTCATTTCCAAATGCCTGCTGTCATTCAGGCCTGCTCTGCACCCGACACTTAATTAAGCCCCTGGTTTAAATGAACCACTTATTAGCGTTTTTTACGGCATCATTAGAGGCTGTAATCAGGTTACCAGTAAATAAACACCGCTGGTATGAGTCAACTGGAGGCTGTGAAATGAACAGAATGAACTCTCGGAGCGGCTATGAGACACGCCATGATGGCAGATGATAGATGGGTGGCTATGTGAGATTAGCCAGATGGCAGCAGGGAGCATGTGAATCTTGTGTGTGTGTGTGTGTGTGTACGGGTGCATTTATGTATTTTTGTGTGTGTATGTGCGTGTTTGTGTATGTGCGTGCGTGTGTGTGTGTTTGTGCAGGTACATGTGTGTCTGCGTGTGTGTATTTGTGCGTCTACTTGTGTGGGAGTGTGAAAGAAATAAGTGCTTGTCTGCCAGGAGAGTGGTGGTGGGATTTAGTCCTGCTTGTTGTCCTTTTGTTGTTTACCGTGTTGTTGTGTCAGAAGCCTGAGCTGCTATGTGGTGCTGGTGCCACGATAGAGCCGTCAAAGTGGGAGGATCACAGAGGGAGGACATGGCACAGACTGGAATCCACCGTTTATCTTATTCATTCCAATGCAGAAGACTATTAGATGGAATTAACCTCGCTAAAGACCTAAACCCTAACAGGTTTAACATTTCAAATTTAAATGTGTACAGAGAGACAGCAGCTCTAGTCTGTCTTTCATTCCAGTTTAACATAAATAGGACAGGGATAAGCCTAAGTGGAAAAAAACATCCTGTGAGCATTTATCCTGTACTTACCTGCAATTCCCTACTCTCTGCTCTCCACAGAATGCCTATGTCAACATAAACCGCATCATGTCGGTGGCTTCGCGTCTGTCGGAGGCCGGCCACTATGCCTCGCAGCAGATCAAGCAGATCTCGGCACAGCTGGACCAGGAGTGGAAGAGCTTTGCCGCGGCACTCGACGAGCGGAGTACCATACTGGCCATGTCTGCTGTATTCCACCAAAAATCAGAACAGGTATTGAAGGCACAGCCCATTTTGTCAACTATCTACTGTTCAGGGCCAGTCTCCCCTAGAGCAACTTAGGGCACAACGATGGCACACAGGATTTTAACCCAGGACTTTCCAGGTTACTAGCGCACTAGCCAGGTTCCTTAACCACTACGCTACCACCACCCATAATAAATCCTTGTTGTTTTTGCTGCATAATTTGAATCACATACCAGTGATCATGCTCAGACACAAGTAATGCTCCCTCACTCTTTGTTCCTTAGCCCTGGAAAGGATCTCTAAAAATTGCATTTGGTTTTTTACTAAGTTTCTGATTTCAGTGAGTAACGATGCTTTTGGACACATACACAGTAGAAGACTGTGAAAGAACTTGAAAACAGTATTTAGTTGAAATTGGTGTGGTCAATAGAGGTTTTCACTGAGTAATGCTACCATTAAAGCTCTGGTGAATCTAAAATGTAGTGTGGTTATGAAGTGCACTGGGGTCTGACGTCTGGGGACAAACCCCACTTCCTGGGTACAGGAGATTATAAAGCCCTGGTGGTGGAAGCAAAACCCCAAGCCTATCAGAAATGCACTCAGGCAGTCACCCGCCAACGGTGCATGTCTGAGGCCAAAGGCCCCTCCACGAGGCGCCGGCCCCGGCCGTTACGTCTCTTCATTGACCATGAATGCGTCTTTCCTGAATTGCTCTTTTCCAGTTCCTGTCTGGCGTGGAGGCCTGGTGCAAGATGTGCAGCGACGGAGGCCTGCCATCGGGCATGCAGGACCTGGAGTTGGCCATCCACCACCACCAGACTCTTTACGAGCAGGTCACTCAGGCCTACACTGAGGTGAGCCCATGGCAACAATCCGTCCACACACACACACACACACAGACACACACACACACACAAACACATACTCTGACCCTGCAGACAAAAGGTCAGGCTCAGAGACATGCAGTCTAAACACAAGCAACACGCACACAGAGACAGAGCCAAGGCAAAGAGACAAAATAAAAATTAGGGTGTGGGGAGGGATAAACAAAAAATACGACAGGAGTTGTGTAAACAGCCGTCCAGTCAGCTAATGCGATGTAAACAAAACTGCAATTAGGACAGTAGGTTTGTTTGTCCGGTGTAGGGGTGGTGACGTGGCGTGCAGAGCTTTTTCTCCTCTGCTCTCTATCTTATTCTCTCTCTCTCTGACTTTCTCTCTCCCTCTTTCTCCCCAGTTCCAGAATTAATTTTCTGGAGTGAGTTTTTTCAAGAAATTCCATTTTGGGACAAGATACAAACAAGAGATAAAGGGGGCTCTTGCATCAGCATGTGGTGACACAAACATTTCACCACAGATCTGTTTTTCTTGTTTTTAGAAAGACAAAACGGGAGAGAGAGAGAGCTGCGTGTGTGTGTTCATAATGTCTGAGTCAAATGTCTTGAAATGTTGAAAGGTGCGCTTTTCTCATTGGACTTAAATCACACAGACGGCACCCCTTTGTGGTTCACAGCCTGAAATATGTTCACCGCTAGCCTTTAGCGCTGGATATTATCTTCTGCGAATGGCTTTCTTAGTCATGAAACATTTGCACAGGGCACCTTTCAGTAAATACCAGAAGACTTAGCCAAGCTTTCTCCTGGTTTGTCTCTTTCAAGCAGCATACTTGGCCATGAGTGCTTATGGTTGAGATAAATGAGGGGACGGTTTAGTAATGTTTGTCCTCATTGTGCTGTGGAGAAAGAAAAGCAAACATTCCTGAGATGACCATCATTTTGCAATTTGCCATAGAAATATGATTATGGGTTGAACAAACTTAATTTAGACAGGAGTATTTGGAGCAGATTTGGGGTGGGGGTGATGTGGGGGTGAAACGCTTGATTTACAAGTGTAGACAGTGCAGCTCAAAACTCAATGTCTCAGAGTTCCATTGCCTCATTGCTTGCCAGTAAATCCTTTTAAAGTTATGATCTGATTGCAAACTCTGATTGCAAAAGTGTCCTCATGGATAATGCAAACAACACTACAGCATGTCTTCAGGGATGCATGAGGATACTCAGTCAACAACCCCCCCCCCGGTCATTGTCCACTCCAGGTCAGTCAGGATGGGAAGGCCTTGCTGGACGTCCTCCAGCGGCCTCTGAGCCCCGGCGACTCGGAGTCCCTGACAGCCACGGCCAACTACTCCAAGGCGGTGCACTGCATTCTGGACGTGGTGCACGAGGTGCTGCATCACCAGCGGCGGCTGGAGAGCCTCTGGCAGCACAGGAAGGTACGGCTGCACCAGCGTCTGCAGCTCTGCGTCTTCCAGCAGGACGTCCAACAGGTAAGCAAGCCTCCAAAGCTCTGGGGAGCTCATAATCGCAACACAAATTTCACCATACTGGATCAATTTGTTCAGTTACATACAAGATGCTATTTTGTAGCTAAAGGACATGGTTTTAGGTGGAGAGACACAAGCTGATTTCTGTGGGTTTCAGAAGCTTCACATTCACAAGTTTCTTTAATTCTCTGTTCAAGCTCTGTGAGGTAAGTTGTTAGAAGCATAGTCCCATATTGGTCTCTGATTTGCAACCTCTCCTAGCTGCACCGGTTACTGCCTGTTAATGTGCTGTAAAGGCACGTAGCATGATTCTAAAGTTATATCTTAGTCATCCCTTCTGGAGCATGGAAGAGAAGGGTAAAATTTGATTGGCCCAATGCCCCAACATCATTAACCTTTCAAACTTTCAGTTAATAGTTTGCTTGTAAACACACCGACTGACTACGTCTTAAATAGCTAGGCCTCTGTTTGCCTCCGCTACTGAGGAATGCCCACTAGAGCTAAACACCCACAATCTAAAGTACTTTCAGTTTTGTAATTCTGTCCCCGTTTACCCATGGTGATCCACAAACACCATGCAAAGTGCCCATGTGTTATCAATCTCATTGCATACCAGTGGCACAGCCCCTGGTATCTTGAACGGCGCTACCTAAACATGGCACAGTGACACGGCCGCTTAGCCCTGCGGGGGGGTGGGGGTGGGGGTGTTTGAGATAACTGTATTTACACTCAGGGCCTGCTTTTAGCAGGTAGGCAGGGTTTTGTGGGGACTTGAAGCTGCTGTGAGGCCTTACGGCGTCTGGGAGTGGAGGAGTATATGGAACCTTTTAAATGCGTTTAAGTTCTCTCGTTGATGGACAGCTATTTATTTATTATTTCTCTAGCATCGTGTAGCTTGTTTGGTTTTATGCTAATTTCCTGTAGTATCTCCATAATTTAAGGGAGCAGAGTGTTGATAGAGGAGATTTGTCAACAGATGACTATAAATTGAGGGTTGTTTTTTCCCCCTCTAATATTGGAAATCTGCCCGGTGAGTACAGTTAATATCCCATGCATTAGGGCTCCCTGTTTTTTTTTCTGAAATTCCAAGCTGTAGCTGGATTGCGCCCCAAAGACAGGAGAGGTTTATCAGCCGAGCTGAGCGCTGCAGCCCAGCCCGGGTCAGCTCTAATTCCACAGCAGAGAAGCAGCCAAGCCGGCGAGCCAAATCAAGATCTGAACAGGGCCCATGGCGGCCCAGTGTGCAAGGGGAAAGCGCCAGAAAGACAGAGAGAGAGAGAAACACTTGAGGTCTGTTGATTTGGCCTTCACTTTTTACATTCTTCCAAGCCTCATGAATAATTACAGCTTGCCATTCCTCAATATTTTACGACCAGGACAATGACCTGAAAAAGCAACACACTGTAATGGGACGTTCTTCCTTTGACGAAACATGTATTGTGTGTGTGTGTGGTGTGTGTGTGCTTGTTTTGTGACTGGGTGTGCTGTTGAAACATGTATACTGTGTGTGTGTGGTTATGAGTGTGTGTGTGTAATGCAATTACATGAGTGACCCGTCCCCTGTCCTCTCTCTCCCCTCATAAATTTGGGTGTGTCCCTCTCCTTTCCTCCCCTCTCCTCTTCTCTCCTCCCCTCTCTTCTCTGCTCTTCTCTTCTTTTCTCCTCTCCTCTCCTTCTCTGTTCTCTCCTCCCCTTCACTCCTCTCTCATCTCTCTCTTCTCTCTCTTCTCTCCTCTCTCCTTTCTTCTCCTGTTCCCTGTGCTTCCAAGCCACTTGTATCTCTCTGCAGTCATCCCTTCCCATCCCATCCTTCACTCACTACTCCTCCATCACTCCTGTCTCCTCTCCACCACCCTCCCCACCAGCCCCAGCCTCTCTCCCCGACCTCTGTCTGTGAAGTCCTGCCTGTATCTGCCCATTGTCTGAAGCCCCCTCAGCCACACTCACTGACCTGCTGCAGATAAGGGCCCTGCTGTCTGGTCTGCCAGGACTCCCTGTTGTCTCACACACACACACACACACACACAAACACACACACACACACACACACACACACACACACACACACACACACACACAAGCTCCACAGGCCTTCCCATCACTGGGCAGTAAGATAAGCACCAGCCTAATGTGCTGTGGCACTTTCTTACTTACAACACATTTGATGGGTAATTTGCTGGAACCTAACTTTGTGATGACTCAACTCAGCCTCATTCCCTCAAGCTAATACCCTGTTTCGCTCATGTTGGTGAAGACACCGCACAAACAATGGGTCTCAAAGCAATTTTGTCCTTTTTTGGAATCGTACCTACCAGGAACGCTCTTTAAATGCTATTAAAATTACCGTTATCTTGGGAAAAAAAATGTCCGTCTCCCATTACTTTAGAAATCCCAACCTGAAGTGGACTATTAAACAAGGCGGAGGAAAGCACGCCAAGTTGTTTACTTGAGCAAACAGGACCTCCCAGAAACATGAGGCATGATGCTGGAGGGCCTGTGAATGGTTATGCTGTAATCGGTGTGTGATTGGAGCCATGAGAGAATGTGCAGAAAAAAAAAAAACACGTGATGAGTCGTGGCCTTTGTTTATGTTTGTGTTTGCAGTGTGTGTGTGTTTGCCGTACGTGCGTGCCGGCGTCCGTGTGTGTTTGTGTGTGTGTGTTTTGGTATGATGGCTAGTTGCTGGGCTGAATCCATAACCACAGGTCAGTGTTGAAATCCAAGTGTATTGGATTTGTGTGTATCTCTGGTTGTGTGAGTGTGTGGACACATGTGTGTGTCAGAGAGACAGAGAGTGAATATGTGTATTTGTTAGAGTGTGTGTTTACAGTACATAAAAGGGGATGTGATTTGTTTTTGTTTTTAGTTTTGGGGTCCAAGCGTACTGAATTCCCATCCTCTTGGGTCAACAGGCTGAAAAACAAAAAGAGAAAATTGGAACATCTTTCTTTCTGTCACACAAAAACATACATCATTTCACTGGCCATGGGGTGGTCTCTCTCTCTCTCTTTCTCTCTCTCTCTCTCTCTCTCCCCCATATGCAGTCACAGAGTCTTGCTCTGTGTTGAAAGACTGAGTGCCTCTTGCTCCACACAAGCCCAGTCTGTCCCAGCCCTCTCAGTGACTCCCCTTGCACAGCTCCAGGCAAAGCCACCCTTTGACTGTGTCATGCTTGTTAGCAGCACGCTAATTTCACAGAACTGCTAGCGTAGGAGATCCCATGACTGTAGTCTCAAAGGTAGGCATACATACAGTACCTCCATAGGCTGCCAACTAATAAATTCCAGGCATCTCTCTCTCTCTCTCTTTCTCTCTCTCTGTGTGTGTGTGTGTGTTTGCGCGCGTGTGTGTGTTAGGAACGGACACAAGGCCCGTAGGTTGACTCGGCTGCTGTTGTGCTGATGCAATGAAAGGTAGCAACTGATGCTAAAAACTGCTTAACGGTGCCGTTCTCCTGTGGAGCATCATAATTACTGCTTAGAGGGAGGCTGGACCATAGAGGAGCCAATAAAAGCTGTTAGGTTAAAAAAGGAAGTCTGATCCGTCATCACACAAGCTATTTATATGATATCAAATGAGAGAGGACTCTTTGCCACTACCTTTCTCCAAGGGGACCTCGTGTGGCCCTGCCCAACCACCGATGCCAGTTCACCGTGTGTGCACTTGAGCCACGGGGCCAGGCTTGCAGACCAAAGACATTGCATTACTCTTTTATTTTTTCTCTCTGTGCTCCCCTTTTTCTTCATCCCTTTTTCTCTGAACCCTCTCTCACCCCCTCTCTCTGAATGCCTCTCTTTCCTCTGTTCCATTATCTCTCTCTCTTCATCTCTCCTTTCTCTTTTTCTCTCTCCCTCTCTGTCTTATAATGTCTCTCTCCCTCTCTCTGTCTCTCTCTCTCTCTCTGTGTGAGTGGAGGCCAGTGTGTTCTGTCGAGAGAGAGAGGCTAAGCACACACAGCTTTGTTCTGGGCGTGAGGTGAGGCTTAGCGGGGACAGGAGCCCCCATGCAGGTCAGCTCTGGGGGTTATCAGCTGAGCACATGAGCGAGCTCTGGCGCTTGCCCCCAGGAGCTGGCACTACACACACACGCACACACAGACATGTACACACCCCTTGCTCTTTATCTCTTCCTCTCTTCTTCCTCTCTTTTTTTCTTTTGCTCTTTCTCCCTCTGTCCTGCTTCCTCTTCTTTCTTTTCTTCTTTCTCTCTCTCTCTCTCTCTCTCTCTCCAGGGATTCCACAGGCTACTGAGTGTGTCAGAGAGAAATTGTGTGAGAAATGCATACAGTAGGGTGGAGAAAAATCTTCTCCTTGAAGGTCCTCATCAAGAGCAGCCAATTATGGCAGGAACTGGCAGAGTTTATTCTTTCTTTCTTTCTCTTTCTTTCACCCCTCCTCTTTTGTATCAAACAAACCACTGGACTTACAGTTTCTCTGCTTTCTTGGCACATTGCTGTAACGCAGTTAAAAACAAATTACGCCATGCATGCGGAATGCAGAGATTTTCATTGTGGTCGTGCCGAAAGGTGATGTTGAGGATCTGCCTCGGATTTTTATACGAGTCTAGTGAGTGTTTTAAAATCTGCCTCTCTTAAGTAAGTGGGTCTACACACTTCATTTAGGGATGCCGGCGTCTCGCGTGCGTTGAGTCCCTGAGCAAAGGTCTCCTCTGGCGCTCTTAAAAGGTATATTTAGAAAAAAAATGAGGAGTTATTTTCTCCTCTCCCCGTAAACACAGGAACCAAACTAAACCCACACGGCACAGCCTGCAAAAAGTCAAAAGCGCTATCAGACACAACAATGAAACGAGAGAGTGTGTGCGTGGGAGAGTGTGAAAGGAAAAAAAAGAAAGGAAAAAAGAAAAGAAAAGAAGGGAAGACAGAGAGAGAGTAGAGAGAAAGAGAGAGAGAGAGAGTGAAAGTTCTCCTGGCTTCTCCCTGTGAATTGTTCAGATGCCTCCCTGGAGGTTTTGGAGCGTGTTTGTGTACCTTATAACAATTAACTGATTTGGAGTGTGATTGCATTGAGCACCGCTCTCTCACAAGCATCTGCTCTCCCATAGGCTCCAAAGACAATCAAGCCAAGAAATATTCTCTTCTTTTCTTTTTTCCCCTTTCCATCGTTCCCAGCATCTCTCTCTTTATTCTCAGTGTATTGTATTCTCTCTGTTTTTCCTCCTCTGACAGTGTCATGTCATTGTTTCACTGTGCTCTCAGAAAAAGACTGTGATAGGGTTCGGAAAGGAAGACATCAAACTGATTCTCCTGTCATGACTCACACCTCTCAAGGGTAGTTCATCATCATCATCATCATCATCATCATGGTGATCAGCAGCAGGTGTTGGGTCAGAGTTAGATACAGCATTAATGTAGATGGTCCAGTGGGGACATTTATCTTCTTCACCCAGCAGGCGTGCACACATTCTGGGTCTATTTGCAGAGCCCTGCCCATGTTCATGGGAGTGTCGCTGGTGGTGGTGGTGGTAGCAGCAGGAGTGGTGGCGGCGGCAGCCTGCTTTAGAGCGGTATTTCTGTGGATGCGTCCTAATCAGCGCAAGGAAAACAAGCAGCATCTAGGCACGCACTAACACAACTTAATAAACATTCCACTCTCCCACATGGGATATTTCTCTCCCTCTCTCTCTCTCTTTCTCTCTCTATCTATCTGTCTTTTTTTCTTTCTCTCAGACACACACACACACACACACACTAACACATTATTACATTATTTGTCTAAACACAAACACAAACTACCTCTATTGGTTCAATTCAGATAACATTTATTTGAATGACCATGACAACATTGTCGTCTGCCTCCTATTGACAAGACAGACATGTCTTGGAAAGGGACTAGCCAGCTCTGTGTCTCTTCCTCGTTTTTAAATTCATCATGTTCCTATCTGGAAAAACAGGGAAATTAGCTAATTAAAGTGGGCGAGCCTCAGACTCATCGCGGAGGCATCAGATCCAGCAGCCTCTGAGAGATGGTGGCCATCATGTCACCAAGGCAGGAAACTAGCCCTGCCAAAGTCCGTTTATTTATCCCCGGACCATCGCGCAGACACACACGCACACACACAAAACACACGCCCACACAGATGATATCATCATCGCCACTCGCCACCCTTCAGTTGCCAGACCTCCTGTGCAATTTGGACTCAGTATTCCAGACATGTGCACAATGCCACTACGCCAAGCTCCGTTTGAACTCCACTGAGCCTTTTATTGTAAGAGTGTAGATTTCACTGTGTTGAAAGTCTTGATTGAATGCCTGATCCAAATCCAAATTGGTGCCTCCCTGGAGACTCTTCCTGCTTAGGGACAGAGGAGTCCCTAGGGTGGGGGCGAGTGTGGCTACAGACACAGATGAGAGCTGTTTATCAGTGGGGCCAGAGATGGGGCTGGTGTGGGAGGTCGGGAGCCTGTGGCTAGACTGTAATTCTCTCGTTGCTGTTGGAGACAGAGTGACAATGATGACATGTCCCTTCAGCAATGTCAGAGTGCTAAAAAAAGTCTTTTAGTTTTTGTGTGGTTGTGTGTGTGCATGTGTGTGCACACGCTTGTGTCCGTGACTCTCTGTATGGCTCCTGTCACTGATTTTCAACAGCTTTTTTTCAGTGTCATCGTAAGTGCATAGACTTCTGTTTAACACTGTGTGTTTGTGTGTATGTGTGTGTGTGTGTGTTTGTGTGTGTGCACTGTGTGCCTTTCCCCTTTAGGTGCTGGACTGGATCGAGAACCATGGCGAGGCCTTTCTCAGCAAACACACCGGCGTGGGCAAATCTCTCCATCGGGCACGAGCACTGCAGAAACGCCATGACGACTTTGAGGAGGTGGCCCAGGTAGAGTTGCAGCATCATCCCCCTAACCCACTCAAATGTTCCCCTAATAACACATACGAAAAATGTGTTCACTGCTAGATTTAGTGTGAAGAATAGCTGGAAAATTACTCCCGTACCCGTTGTGAGTAATGATTAGTCATCCTGTCTTGGTGGGATTTACCCTTTGCCTTTGTACGAATGCATTCAGATTTTCCTTGTCTGTAGCCCCTAGTCCTTGTCTCCCTACAGAACATACTACCCCCTTTCAGAAGCTGTTTATTTTAGCTAACTCAAGAAGGTCTCAGATCTCTCATCGACTCTAACGAGCCGTGGAGAGACAGGTTGTTGTTGCTGTGTGGTAATAGGTGTAGGCGTGCTCCTCTAGCGCGCTGCTGCACTCTGCCGCAGTGTGAGTGATGTCAGTGTGTGCGGTTGTACACACACTGTTGTCATGAGATTACATTTTTAGCGTTCCCGCTAATACCTGTCAGTGCAACAGATGGAGCTAGTGAACTGCACTAAGCTAAGGCCTTTCAGTTTGCATTTAATGCCTTTTATGTGGGTCAGTTGTTTCTCCACAGAGAATCATGGTTCTGTTGTGGTCATTTTTTACATTCTGACATTATTTCGTTTTGGATCAGGCTGTGTTCATAGAAGGCTGACTTTTATTATGGCAGATACGGCTGTTGTTTGGTGCGAGCATAAATGAAACATACTAAAATACCAGGTTTTACCATTTGTTGCCGATCCTTGTAAGCCCTGACCAGGTGATGGAAACAAGGGTATGAGTGTGAACATTTCCCAAAGAGCAGTTTTTGAATGCCAGGACGCGGACTTCAAATTTTTTATTTTAACTGACAAGTTTTTATAGCATTTGGCAGAAACATCTTTTTTTTCCTTTCTTTCTTTCTCTTTTTTTATTCTCTGCAGCAAATTGTTGCTGTGTTCTGCACCAGTTGAAAGGGAAGGCCAAACAAACAGGGCCCTGTTCAGAATGGCCTGGAAAGTGTCTCTCTCTGGAAAGACACTTAGGCCTGCAGTATCCGTCATGGACAAGGCTGTTGTAAAAAGCAATTTACCATAGAGAGAGACAACTGCAGGACTATGTTTTCTGGGAAGTATATACCATGATTGGTTGTATTATGTAGTGAAGGTTGTCTGCGCACAGTGTGTGGAACACAAAACGCTCAAACCGAGAGACATGCCATAACGAATGCAGACATCTCTGCTTATGTGCGAAATTCTGAGTTTCTGGGTAATAGATAATCTGTAGCATAACTGTCAGAGCTAATGCTTGCATGCTGATGCGGCGCACTTAGGCACGGTATAATCTTGGCATTATAGCCCCACTGCAGGTATCCGTGTATTGATGGATTTACCTGCTGCGGGTGATGCGGTGGTGGAGTCATCAGTGGAGAGGGAGAGAGGAGTCGCTCTATCCAGGGCTGACAGGAGAGAGGTTGGAGCAGCATGCCTCCACTCAATCCCCCAACCTAGACCACATCACCCTCACCCCCACTCCCATCCCCATCCTTACCCCCACCCGATGAGTATAACTCTTCTCTGGTAAATTTCTGTATTGAAGGATGAATGAGCACCCCCACCAGAGCGGCGTCTCACAAGTCTCTTCGGTTTCCAATAAATCTGTTTTAATTGACAGGTTTAATGCATCATTTACATCAGGGGATGGGGGATGAAACAAAACGTCAGGAGTTAACAGTAGGTTTGGCCTTGAGAGGATGAGCTGTTTCTGTGGCTCTCACTGAGATCCAGTGTGGGACCGATGCCTGTATTCTTTGAATTCTGTGACCCATGCCACAGATTAGCAGATAAATGGCTGCAAAAGCCGAGCAAACTTTCCTGGATTCCTCTTCCTCTAATCAAACATCAGGATACCCTAATTATCACAGCAGTGGTTGGAAAAAGATGAAGATCAGAGCTCGCTGCTTTGGAGCAGCCTGGAGATGCTTTTTAAAAAAAAAAGCCCTTCCCTGAAAACAGCTTCAATGACACAAAAAGATTGAGCTCGCTGTCCACTCTCGCAGGGGCCTCAAATGCGATGGGGATTTGTTTTGGCTTGGGCTGCCTTTAATGGAGAGAGAGAGAGAGAGAGAGAGGTGCAGTCTGTGTTTCTGGCATCTGGCTCACTTGTGAGTCTTGTCCCCTCTGCATGCCTCTCCTCCTCTCTCCGCAGCAGGCCCTGGAAAGCGATGCAGATTGAATGGAAGCCGAGGCAGCCAAGGGCTGATGCTGGACAGTGAGGAGCGGAGCAACGCTACACAAACAAACACACCTCCCTCTCTCTCTCTTCTCCAGTTGGAGGCGGAGGCGGGTGAACACTTGGGGCCTCTCCTGTTGAGATGAAAGCTGTGGGTTTAAGGATGGGCTGCCGGGAGATGGATTAAAGCCAGAGCTCTGTGTTTGTGTGTGTGTGCGTGTCTGTGTGTGTGTGCGCGTGTGTGGGAATACCACTGGATCATTGTTAAGGGAAGAATGAAGAACTTCATCCAGAAACATCATAGGCCACCCAACCAGACTCTCTTTCTCTCTCTCTCACTTTCTCTCTTTCTCTTTATCTCTTTCTCCCTTGGTCAGACTTTCTCTCTTTGATAATCTGTCTAGTTCATCCATCAGAGTAAAGGAGGGGCTGTCAGGTTAAAGCGAGCTTCCCATCAATACGTGGAGGAGGATTCCCAAGCTCGATTGCATCCCATTCCCCTTTAATCCTACTGAGAGGATTCCAACCGTGGTTTATTCATCTCCCACCCCTGACCCTTGCATTGTCTTACACTGTACAGATGCAGTGATCTCCCGCTATTCAATAGCCTCCAGTGAGATTTGGGTCAAATCTGAGAATCATGTTATGAGAGCCACACGGCTCAAGCAGTTATGAAACAGAGAAGGGATAAGCGCTTGTGAAATGATCCCTTGTTGTGCTTGACAGCAATATTGACTTCAGTAACAATGCGATCGAACATTGATCTCTGATATACGGAGTTCGAGAGCAGCATTCATTCATGTACTGTCACTGATGTTTTGACATGACGTACAGTCAGCCATCAACTGGATTTAAGAGGGTCAGTGGTATGCATTAAAGCGACTTGTATTTATTTGGGTGGATTTGGCTATTTCAGGGGAGAAAAATCAGACTTAAAATTCTCAGATTAACAAAACAGAGTTTAGCTGTGGATAATCGAAGATTAGATCCAGGCTGGAGTGTAGCTGGCTGTTGCTGGTATGGTTAGCCAGGGACACTGAGCGGATAGGACTTTAATTGCACTGAGGTCATTAAGACGCGTTCAAGGTCCAAAAGTCTTTCCAGACAACCGCCAGGTTTAAGACCTGCCTCTGATCTTGCCCTTGCAAATCAAGCAACAGGAAATAATGGGGAGGGGGGTTGTTGTGTTTAGAGAAGCCCATTGAACTTTCCCCACTGATGCCCTTTGTGGGTCAGGTCAGGAGGTCGGCCAGTGCGGTCCAGTCCAGCAATTCAGGCACACACTCGCATGTGCCACGCCACAGCAGTAATCCCACTGAGGAGATACGAGAGAGAGAGGGAGAGACAGACAGAGAGAGAGAGGGGCATATATAGAGAGAGTGGCAGATAGAGAGACTCTTACTGCTCTAGTGACTTGTGTCCGTCATGTCCAGAGACAACACTTCTCGCTGCCAGCTGCTGGGATTAACAGGCAGGGATTTGCCCCCTTACTCAGGCTGCAGACTTCTGCTCACAGATGGCCCTGCCGCATGCTTGTAATGGAATTGTTTTTTTGAAAGCGCTTTGGCGATCC
>JAIFZK010000010.1:1120000-1127500 GCA_027481765.1 Tenualosa thibaudeaui | reverse complement strand
GGACGTGCGCGCGTTACTCCATTTACTCCTACACCTGTTCGAATGTCGGCTCCCATTTGCCAGCATCGGCCATTGGCAACAAAGCTTTCGGACAACAGGTCACACTGGGCTTAAAGAAAAGAGAAAAAAAGCCCTTGGTAGATGTGCTATGTAGATAGGAAAGGAATCTATGTGGGGGGGGGGGTATTTGGGCTGACAGTCGGTGGGATTAATTGGCTCTCTGAAGGAGACCTGGATGGAGATGAATGTTCACATGCCTGCAGTCCTCTGCAACACGCACTCCCCACAAGGGATTAATGCTGGGCTGCTTTCATTGTGTATTCTGCTTGTCGACTGTGTCTGGTTGGAGACGTCCAAATCTGTGTTGTGCAGATCTCCAGATCTTGTGTGTGTGTGTGTGTGTGAGAGAGACACACACATTCTGGTGAGAGAGTCTGACAGCTATAGAAATTACACAGGGGCTTTTAGTTCTGAGCATGCTCAGACGTATCAGGGAGAACAGTTACTATGGGAACCACAGAAATGGCAACGCTCTGGCATTTTATAAATGGCTTAACCCTTTGGTGAAAGAAAGGGAATAGATTTGAAGCCCTCAAATGTTGTAGGGAGTTTGTAGGCAGTTTGTGCTGACTGGTTTGTTTCTTTTTTCCGAGATGACATAAGGTGCCTGGATAATGCCTGTTAATGGAGAGAAGAGGCACGGTATCAAGATCCCAAGTCTGCATATCGTAAATGATGATTTTGTTTTTGTCCAAGTAGGCAGGCATGCCCATCCACTACGTGTGGTATCTTTGCTGGCTTGGGAGGCTTGGTTAAGTCCCAAAATAGTTTCACTGCTTGTGATAATGACTTCTTAATTCTTTAATCAGATTAAATGATTTAGCTTCTGTTGGTGATTTGATCTCCACCCGGCAGTGTTATCAATATTGCATTGCAAACTAAGGCTCCAAGGAATAAACAAAGGGACTTAATATTGAGAAATAATCAAGTGATAAACAGGGCCTTAGTAATATGGAAATAATTAATTAGTGTCTTAAGTAGTGTCTTTGAATGATCTGCCATTCATTGAGATTGAGTTTTCACTGTACAAGGGAACACTTATTAAACTGCATACTAGTGTTTAGTGAGGACCCCCTGCCATTGTAAAGCACTGTGGGTGTGTTGAAAAATCACTATAGAAAAAGTAGTACTAGTAGTAGACCTTTAAGATCTGTGGTTACTGGATGACTTTCTGTCCATTGGCAGAAAATGCATGCATGTACACTTTCCATACCGCTACCGTTTTTGTTTTTTCCTTGGACTTAGCCTGTGCTGTGAGCATGGTTAAAATGCTGTCGATTTTGCTTCAATGGTCTACTGCTAATGTTGCTAAGAAGATCATTTTAATATTACTATTACTGATGACCATGAGGACTCTTGGCTGCACAGTAATTGCACTGTTGTTGTGCTTGCTCGGTAAGCAAAAGGCTAGAAGAACAATTTGAAGCCTTTCTGTGTTCTAACTTATTACAGGTGTGCTACTGTCTAGTGAGAACAGATCTAATAGATTCCAAAAAGGAAAGCTCTTTGTGTTTAATATTTTGCAACGTAATGAGGTCTCTTAACTGAACATTCCATGGGCTATTAGCCTATTCAATTAAAAATAAGGTTGAAGCTACCCTATGACCTCAACTATGCCTCAGTCAATGCTGTCTAATAGAAGTCCATTACATGGCATTCTAAAAGCTATATCCTGTAATCCATCCACCTCTCATGAGAGGAGATGTTTTGTGATGCACGCCAAGGCTCGAATAGCCCACTGGGGGACTTGCTGACTCAGGAACAGTCTCTGCGTTTGCGTGAGGCTGCTGGCGGTGAAAAGGACAGAAGGGTGGCACGCAGTACCATGCCACGGCTCCCTTTGCTGCAGTTTTGGTTCAGGCACTCAGAGTAATTGTGTATTTAAGGTCCAGTGCAATCTGAATGAAATATTGAAGCCATGGTCAGTTTTGTAATTCATTATTTAGGTAATCAGAATACCCTGAGAAATTGCTGAATGTGGTTTGAGCAGTGGGTACCTGTGAGGCCTTTGCTTTTATTTGAGTTGAATGTTTCTAAAATCACTCTTTCACTAATCCTTTTAACTTAACAGCACCTCCCACTATGTCTTAGCCAGACTCATATCTAGAGCATCTGGTTTGGCAAATCCACATGTATGTATGTATGTATGTATGCATGTATGTGTATATATATATATATATATACATACATACATACATATAGTATAAGTGTCATACGGTTTTTGTAATGTCTGAATAACACCGAATGACACTTAACGACAATGAATTAAGTGTCATTAATGTTCATGATACCTGTCATGTCATGTTTATAACAGACTCATGTCACCCTTATGTAGACCCCTTTAAATAAAGTGTTACCATGTGGCTACAGGCCTAAGACCATCCAGTAAGCATACATACAAACATATGTATGCGTGTGTGTGTGTATATATATATATATATATATATATATATATATATATATATATATATATATATATATACACTTAGGCTTAATGTAGCCACATGCACAGCACACTCCTTGTTAATTAAAATACTCACTCATATTCTTATTCTGTTTCAGTGGATGAGGGTGTAATTGTCTCTTGAGGCTCTTACAAACTAGCACAGTGTGAACCTAATGCTGATGGTCTTTCAGCATCTCTATTTTCAGTCTGTTAACACCATGACAGCTGTTACAATGAAAACATACAGTGCCGAGTAATTTTGTGTGTGTGCGTGTGTGTACACACATATCTGTGTGTGGCTTTGTCTTTGAGTGCACACGTGTATGTCTTCAAGAAACGTTTACCCTTTCTCTCTCCCTCAATCCTTCTCTCTTTCTCTCTCTTTCTGTCTTTCTCTTTCTCTCCCTTCCTCACAACCCCACCCCCTCTCTCTCTATGCTCAGCTATGGACCTGGATGGAGGACCTCCAGAAGGAGCTGCTGGAGGAGGTGTGCTCCGACTCGGTGGACTCCGTCCAGGAGCTCATCAAACAGTTCCAGCAGCAGCAGACAGCCACACTGGAGGCCACGCTCAATGTCATCAAGGAAGGCGAGGACCTCATCCAGCAGCTCAGGTGAGCCCAGTGGACTCCAGTGCCTCCTTCCTTCACCACACCACCACCTCCACCAGCCCCCACCCTCACCCCCATCCCCACCCCCACCCCCATCCCCAACCCCTGAGCAGGGATACATCGTGGCGGATTAGCAAGGCTAGTGACTCACTAACTCCCATAATAATAATGCAAGCCTAAGCCACTCGACTGACTAGAGCAGTTTGCTTACAGCACTGTCATAAAGAGTGTAGGGCAGCATAAGACTGAGATCAGGGGACGTGGGGTGTTTGTAAAGCACCCAGGAAGTCCAGAGTAAACCAGCAGGGGAGATGGGGTGAGGGTGAGGATGGGGTGAGACAGGGTGGTGAGACAGGGTGGGTAATTTTAGATGCGCTAAAGAAGCGGAGCTGCACTCCTGTGTTGGATTAGTGGCTAAAAAATGTGCTCTTACACTGTCTCATCCCGATTCAAAGTGGCCACTCGGGTTTAATGTGGCGAAACAAACTCAGTCATGTAGCTCAAATGCAAGACCAATCATTTGCCACTGCTTCATGTAAGGCTGTTTATTTATTTTTTTGAGTAATCACTGTTTCTAATGTCTTGTCTGCATGTTCAGTCTCATTTTCTGGATCGAAAGTGGCAGGCAGTGAGAGACTCTAAGCCTGTGTGTTGAACAGAGTAATATGCTCCCGCTACAGTCATCAAAAGCAATCATGTGTTTTATGGATCATGCACATACACACACACACACACACACACACACTAACACACAGGCTTGAGAGACAAGGGTCAGGGGTCAGAGCTGATGTGCACTGGTGTCATCAATGGATAGTTACCAAGGAGTAATAAAATGTCTATATCAAACTCAGTGCATTACACTTTATTAGCAGAAAATGTTTGATTTATGATCTAAGAATGATCTGTCTGCTCCATACTTCATCTGTATGCTGCAGGTGGTTGTGTTTGGTAAAACTTGTCCTTTGATTTCTCCATTTCATAGCCATCCAGTGTAATAACTGTTTATTTCGCACAGAAAGGTTTTAACTGATTAAATATAAAAGGGTTTGGTATCAGTGGATGTTGTTGCTTTATTACATTCTCAACAATGACTATTGATTGAAGTGTCGGTTTACAAGATTAGAATGATTTTTTTTTTATTGATCAGTTGTCAGTCTTTCCAGAGCCATATTTAGTGCTACAATGTGCTCGTCTCCTCTGACTCTCTGCCTGTCGGTGTGCTCTTTGGCAGAGACTCGGCCATGACCAGTAACAAGATGCCCCACAACAGCTCCATCGCCCACATTGAGAGCGTGCTGCAGCAGCTGGACGAGGCCCAGGGCCAGATGGAGGAACTCTTCCACGAGCGCAAGATCAAACTGGACATCTTCCTCCAGCTGCGCATCTTTGAGCAGTACACCATTGAGGTGGGCCACCAAAGCAGAAAACAGCAGCAGAGAGAGAGAGAGGGATGGGAGAGAGAGAGAGGAAGGGGAGAGGGAGAGAGAGAGAGGGCGAGAGAAGGATGGGAGAGGAAGAGAGAGAGAAAAGGGAGCAAGAGAGTGTTTGTGTGTGTATGAAAGAGAGAGAGGTCAGTAAGACTTTTACATCTCTGTATCTTCAACCCCAGCACTCCAGAAGAGAGAGAGAGAAAGAGAGAGAAAGAGAGAGAGGGAAGGATGTAAGAGAGGCTAAAGGAAAAGAGTGAGTATGTGAGAGGGACAAAGTGGTCAATAAGTCTTACATCTGTGTATCTTCAAGCCCAACATCAGCACTTTATCTCCAGCACACAGTGCAGGAACATGGGGAGAAAGAGAGAGACAGGGAGAGAACAAGAAAGGGAAAAAGGAAAAGGAAGGATGAAAGAGAGATGAGAGTCCCAAGGCTGCAGGGAGAGATTATGCGTCTGTGTGCTTTTGCTGGTTGTTTGCTCCAGTCATCAGGATGGGATATCAATCTCAATAGAAAGCCTTTGCCAACGTCAGGGGAGTCCTGCCATCAGTAAACACAGAGAGGTCTGAAGAAATGAAAGGAAAAAATACATCCAAAAAGGACAGCAGGAGGAGTGTGTGTGTGTGTGTGTGTGTGTGTGTGTGTGTGTGTGTGTGTGTGTGTGTGAGTTGAGGGTGTCTGAAAGAAGAAGCAGAGGGGAGACAGACGGAGGAAAAAAAAGAGGAGGGGGAATGAGAGGAGGAGGGATGAAGGCGCTTCCCTTGGGGAAACAAAGATGGGGGCTCAGGTGGCTTGTGTGTGTGTGTGTGAATGTCTGAGTGTGTGTGTAGGAGGAGTAGAGTGACGGACGTGTGTATCACGGGTAGCTGAGCTTTCGTCTGCCATTACTCTGCTAGAGGGGCTTATGCAGTAACCCAGTGTTGTTGCTTCTTTGCTGTTCTTTGGGGTTTTGTATAGGCGAGCGTGACACTGACTGATTGATAGCTGCTGCGCTAATGAGCACTGTCATGCCAGGCTCTTTGTGCTGTGTGTGTGTAGCGCGTCCTTAAGATGTCTTTCCAGAGAAACTCGCATCTCTGATTCACCTTCATCTGTCTGATGGAGTCACCGCAAAAGAAAATAATAAACAAAACAAAACAAAACAAGAGAAAAGAAAATGACAAAACATGAAGCAATGAAAGCAAGTTCAAAGTCGCAGTGTGCCAGAGAGAGACACAAAGGGGCTTTTATTTTTGTTTGCTTTGTAAAAAAAAAAAAATTAAAATGGGACACTCTGACAGCAGTTAGCTACTGTTTGCTTTTTGTTTTGTTGTTTGGTGGCCTTGACCGTAACAGAAGCTCGACAGAATGGTTCTTTGTGTTTTGAATAAAGCATTTCACCCTCGGCTACCTCCACTCACCCCACATTAAAGCCACATGCATGCAGCGTGTGCATGTACACCACGGCGCACAAGTGTGTTCCTTTGTTCAGACCCCCACAGCTCAGGCAATTCACCTGCTCAATGAGCTGTGGGGGTCTGAACAAAGGAACACACTTAGGGGGGAAAGAGTGCCCAGCCTCGGAGCAGGTGTATGATGCTCTATCTTCTGCTCTCTCTCTCTCTTCTCTCTCTGTTTTTCTCTCTCCCTCTATCCACCATCCCCTTCTCCATAGGTGACGGCGGAGCTGGATGCGTGGAACGAGGACCTGCTGCGACAGGCCAGTGACCTGGGCACGGAGGAGCTGGGGCAGGTGGAGCAGCGGCTGCAGCGGCACGCCGAGCGCAAGCTAGCCATGAACAACATGACCTTTGAGGTCATGCAGCAGGGCCAGGACCTCCACCAATACATCATGGAAGTGCAGGCCTCAGGTGAGATGGGGAGAGAAAGAGAGAGAGAGAGAGAGAGAGAGACTGGGATGGTTGGAGGGAGAGAAGGATGGAGGAAAGAGAAGAGCGAGGAGAAAGAAAAGGAGAGAAGTAAGAGATGACAAGGCAAAAACAGACATTGAGAAAGAAAGGAAAATATAATTAAAGTAAATGTACAAATATATAAGTGAATAAAAAAACAAAAATAGAGAATTAAATAAAGGGAAAATGTGTACAGCTGTATGTGAAATGAAGTACAATGGTGGGACGAGTGAGAGGAGTGGAGGCAGAATGCCATGAGAAGAGAGAGGCTGAACAGGGAATAGGAAGGGAGTAGAGTTATGTATGAGTTGGGAGATGAGTTATGTATGATGAAAGAGGGGAAAGAGATGAAAAGAAAAAATGAACAGATGATAAAGAGATGTGTGAGAGAGGAAAGGAGTGAAGTGTAATGTTAGGGAAAGTGATGTCAGATCAGAGTGAGAGAGCAGAGATGAGATAGATGGCTACACAAGCAAATGGGAGGAAGATGAAACGTTAGAGTGATGGGAGTTGATAGGAACTGAGGATGGATAAATAAAGAGCTCCTGTGCCCTCCTTACCAGACACCCAAACACATTTCCCCACCTATTCCCCAGTGGCAAAGTGGGAATCTGAGTGCCAGCCAGGGGATCCAACCCCCCCCCCCCCCCCCGTTTATGTATGTGGGCACAGCAAAGCTGACTGGTGATGACACCACCAGGGCCCTTTTTAAATGGTGACACCAAGCCTGTATATCACCCAACCCTGGAGTTCACACACACTCCACTCCCCTACTCTCCTCTGACCTAGTCCCTTCATCCGACACGCCAGGAATATTTTTAAACCTGGGGAGAGCTGGTGAGCAACTTAGGCTCTCACACTCACTCACCGAAAAGGCTTTCATCCTGTCTACACTCCCACACCCAAAACCCCAAAATGAAGACGTGAAGTGAAGGACAGATATGGCTGGTATTGTGCATATCAAGCCTGGCCCTTAGCTTTATCGTTTTGGCTCAGGGCTACTTACTAGCTTACCAGATGTCGTTGGGCATAGTGACTGCCTGTGAATGCACTACGGTTCCCAA
>JAIFZK010000010.1:1022500-1115000 GCA_027481765.1 Tenualosa thibaudeaui | reverse complement strand
GTGTTTTCTAATGACATGTCAGTGCGTCTCAGTGCATTTCTCCACACAGTGGACGTCTTTTTACTGAAAGTCAAATTAAACTAGACAGTGATGACAGCTCAAAAGCCAGAGTGGAAGTCAGATGGACTGGCAAATTTGAGCTGAAGCTGTCAGCAAGTCAATGATCAGGAATACCTAAACGATTAAGTTTGCAATCACCATTTACATATGGAAGCCATACTGTGTGTGTGTGTGTGTGTGTGTGTTTGTGTCTTTGTGTGTGTGTGTGTGTGTCTTGAATCAAGGTTGAATCATGACACTTATCCCTGCTCTCTGTTGTCCAGTCGCTGTTCCACGCAAACTCGCTGCAGAAGACGCATCAGAGCGCCTTGCAGGTGCAACAGAAGGCCGAGCTGATGCTACAGGCTGGGCACTATGACCCTGACGCCATCCGCAGCTGTGCTGAGAAGGTGGCAGTGCACTGGCAACAGCTCATGCTCAAGATGGAAGACCGGCTTAAGCTGGTCAACGCCTCCGTGGCCTTCTACAAGACCTCCGAGCAGGTGAGACCCCCACAACTCTGACCCCTACTGGCCCACTGCAGGTTTTCAGCAAAGTCACATCACAAACAGATGCCCCAGCCAGCTTACGGTACCCATACAAAACAGGCAGATATTCCTGGCCATAAGAAATCACACTTTTGTATTATAGATGCCTTGAGTAATATGCATAAAAAGAAAAGTGCATCCATATAGTCAGTCACTGTGGAGTGGAAGATGAACATGGTGAAACATGAAATATGCAAGGGAAACATGAAAAATTTAGCATCCGTTTATATTTCTGTGTGACAAGAGGAGGTTGCGCTGACCCCTCTGGCTTAACCCCCACTGCGTATTTGATAGGAAATCAAATGAAAGCATATTATGCACAAAAGGAGTGCAGTCATGCCTCATGCAATATACTGGCCGGTTTTTGTCACATGATATACTGTTGCCTGCAGCTGTGCAGACAAGCGTCTTTACAGCTTTTTCCATGTCATCATTTAGGTTTTCACTTTGCTGTGTGTGTCTGTGTATGTGTGTGTGTGTGTCTGTGTGTGTGTGTCTGGGTGTGTGTGTGTGTGTGTGTGTGTGTGTGTGTGTGTGCGTGTGTGTGTGTCCTCAGGTGTGCAGCGTCTTGGAGAGCCTAGAGCAGGAGTACCGGCGAGATG
Source organism: Tenualosa thibaudeaui (assembly GCA_027481765.1). NCBI lineage: Eukaryota > Metazoa > Chordata > Actinopteri > Clupeiformes > Clupeidae > Tenualosa > Tenualosa thibaudeaui. The sequence goes on along the minus strand of JAIFZK010000010.1, from coordinate 1,113,811 downwards.
AGGACTGGTGCGGCGGCCACGATAAGCTGGGTCCCCAGGCTGAGACGGACCACGTCCTGCCGCTCATCAGCAAACACCTGGAACAGAAGGAAGCCTTCCTAAAGGTTAGGACCTCCTCTGAATTGGGGCTTGGGGGGGCTGGGGCTGGAGATGATCTTGGAAGGGCCCGGGAGAGGTGTGTAGGATGGGAGCTATTTGAGTGTGGATTTCTGCCTCTGTGACATGGAGAATGGAAAAGTTCTCTCCGGTCTGACCGCCTCTTAAGCTGAACACAGAGAGGCTGAACCACGCAGCTGAGATGAAACTCACCATAAGGGCTGAGTGGAATTAAATGCTCGTGCATGAAGCCATTGTTAAATGAAGACAAACTATTTCCACCAGTTGCCTAAAGGCCTCTAGGTTGCAGCACACTGATGTGATTCTTTAAGTTTTTATGTGTGTGTAATTCTATAAGTTCTTAACAGTTTATACTGGCCAAAGCTGATCTCCTCATCAGTGATATTTGACGATTTGGCTCCAAGTTCTGTCCAGAACAGAGGCTGTCTTTCTTGTCAAGGTTGATTTAGGGACCATGTGTCTGCCTGTATGTCTGATACACAGCCATAGCCCTGGGCTGTGTGTGTGTGTCTGTGTGTGTGTGTGTGTGTGTGTGTGTGTGTGTGTGTGTGTGTGTGTGTGTGTGTGTCGTGCGATGGCTAATCCGTGTGTGGTGTGTTTGCAGGCCTGCACGCTGGCCAGGAGGAACGCAGAGGTCTTCCTCAAGTACATCCACAGGAACAATGTCAGCATGCCAGGGCCCACCAGTCACACTCGAGGACCTGAGCAGCAGGTCAAAGGTGAGTGTGTGGAGGAACGGTAGGCTAGCAAGAGGTCACAAAAGGTCAACTGCTCTGTCAATGACCGAGACTCTTGGGATGTGTCTTTTTCTGTTTGTTTTTGTGGTGTTGGTTTCTTGGCTTTGTTTTTCTGTCTGCAAACTCCTATCATCTGTTCCCGGTTTGTCCTTGTGTCTTTTGACTATTAAGTCTGTCATGCTCTGTTCCTAATGTTGTTACGTTAGTTTGGTTCTGTTTAGGTGTTTTGTTTCTATTCTCTCTGACGAACGTTGATCAGTGGGGTTGTTTTTTGTCTCTGTAGCCATCCTGAACGAACTGCTTCAGAGGGAGAACCGTGTCCTCCACTTCTGGACGCTGAAGAAACGGCGGCTGGACCAGTGTCAGCAGTATGTGGTGTTTGAGCGCAGCACCAAGCAGGTTAGTGGAGCGGAGCGGACTGTCCGGTCTCCAAAACCTCACTGACCGGAACATCTAACCCCCTCTAAGTCCAGCCAGGCTCTTTGTTCTCTGCTTTGGTTTTCCTGGCTGTGGGCTTCCTCGAGATCTTTTATGATTAAGCAGTACTGACACACAGCCTGTGTGTTTGTGTGTGCGTGTGTGCATGCATACGTGACCGTGTGTGTGTGTGTGTGTGTGTGTGTGTGTGTGTGTGTGTGTGCGTGTGCATGTGTTTATGAGTGTGTGCATGTGTGAGTGTGTGTTTGTGTCTGTATGTGTATGTGTTTGTGTGTGTTTGCATGTGTGTGTGTGTGTGTGTGTGTGTATGGAAAAGGGTGGAGAGAGATGAATAGTTAAGGGACCACTTATCTCTTCATCCCCTCCAGGCTCTTGACTGGATCCAGGAAACAGGCGAGCACTTTCTGTCCACCCACACCTCCCCGGGAGAGACTGCGGAGAAGACGCAGAGCCTGCTCAAGGAATACGAGGAATTCCGTGTCTCGGCCAAGGTACGGAGCACGGAGCATAGAGCACGGCCACACGCTACTGTTTGGAAGTCTAGCAGTCCATTACCTCCTCTGACCACCTCACCTCATGCTACACACACACACACACACACACACACACACACACACACACTCATACACACACACCTGTGATGAATATCAGTGTGACGAGGTTGGTGACTCACAGACATGCAGTAAACACTGGATGATCTCATCCATTCTAGCAGCTCAGTCAGCAAGCCAAGGTTGTAGATCTGACCTATGGGAGTCTTGCAGTCCCTCATGCAGGAGAGCTGGTCCTGGAAGCCAGAGATGATTAAAACGCACACACACACCCACACACACACACGCATGTATGTGCACATCCACATGTACACATATCCATACACACACATGCACCCACGCATAGACACAGACACACACACACAAATGACACACAAATGACACACATGCATGTATGTACATACACATGTACACGTTTGCATACACACTCATGCGCACACACATACACACACACACACACACACTCCCTCTTATGCACACACACACACACACACACACACACTGTACATGTACACAAACACAGCCACATGCACACATACATACGGACTCAAACCTATTACCCAGCATCGGCCCATAAACACCCATGTGATTTATGGTGTGCCACAGCAAACCAAGGACAAGGTGAAGCTCCTGATCCAGCTGGCAGACAGCTTCGTGGAGAAGGGCCACGTGCACGTCAACGAGCTGAAGAAATGGGTGACCACTGTGGACAAACGCTACCGTGACTTCTCCCTCCGCATGGGGAAGTACCGCTGCAGCCTGGAGGGGGCGCTAGGCATCAGCGCTGAGGTCAGGACAAGCACACACACACATACACATACATAAAGAGACACATAAACATACACACACTAACTCAAAAACAAACATGTTCAGGATATATGGTCGTATAAGTTCACATACATATGTGTATTATAGAGACGTGAATGTATATTTGTTATGTATACTCCCAGCAACACACAGTGTTAAATGTGAAATGAAAACCCTTCATAAATCTAGACAGCACTATCATGCTCATCTTCTTCTGCTGTGATTACATTTGTTATCTCCCAGCCCTGGGCCATCTGCTCATTAAGCCAGAGGACACTTCTCTATGTACTTAAATAATGCTGTTCTTGCCCCTGAATGTGTCAGAAGTTGGCATTCACCCCTCAGAAGTCTTCTTCACAGTTCACAGCACTAAGGGCTCTTTCCTCTGTGCTTACCTTCCTCCGGCAGACAGCCACACTTGAACACTCCCCTTGAAAGTCTCTCGCTCTCTCTCTCTCTCTGTCTTTATTTCTCTCCCGATCTCCCACCTGGGGCATCACAGAAGCAATTACTGCTCAGTGCTCCCTGCAACAAACTTCAATCGACCCACAAGGCTCTTCCGGTGTTCAGCTGGAACAGAAGGGCCAGTGACCCTATAGTAGTAACAGAAACCACTGGCTATGCGGTTAACCTTGTCATTGCACAGAGGAAGAGAGCATTGATTATTTTCCAGAGAGATTGAAAAAAAAATTAATTTGTGTGACACTGGTGACACTACTGCCATGTCTGAGGGCCAGGGGAGTGTGGTCTCTGTTTTTTTTGTTTTTTGCTCAGATGTCTGACAGGTTTGTGCTGGTGTGTAGGATAACAAGGATCTGGAGTTGGATATTATTCCTGCCAGCCTGACTGACACAGAGGAGGTGAAACTGCGCGACCCCAACCATGAGGTCAACGAGGAGAAGAGGAAGTCTGCCCGCAAGAAAGAGTGAGCAAGAGTTACCCATACCAACTCTGGTTTACATTTGGCATTTGTCAGCTATGTCTGATAAGGGCCTGCTCACAACTCCCTTGACTTGTATAATTTGTGCAAGTGAGGCTCTGTACTGACAGCAAAAAATATATATATTTTGGATAAACACTACCTGTCTATCTATCTATCTATCTATCTATCTATCTATCTATCTATCTATCTATCTATCTATCTATCTATCTATCTATCTATCTATCTATCTATCTATCTATCTATCTATCTATCTATCCATCCATCTATCTATCTATCTATCTATCTATCTATCTATCTATCTATCTATCTATTTATCTCTCTCTCTCTCTCTATTTCTCTCTTCTGCAGGTTCATTATGGCAGAGCTCCTTCAAACAGAAAAGGCCTATGTCAGGGATTTGCACGAATGTTTAGAAGTAAGACACAACTTCCATTTGATCACTTGACTAAGGATTTGCCATAGAGAAAAAACAGCTGATAATTTGACCTAATTCGCTCTCAGCTGATTAAAGCACTTCCACACTTGAGACCACTAAACTACTTTTCCCAGCAGTGTGTTATAATGCAAGCCGGATTGCTATTAAGATGAAATTTGATTAAGGTCTTGGTTGAGGATGTGAGTAAAGCTGGAAGTTCAGCTCGGAATATGTGCATCCCTTTGCAGACGTACCACTGGGAGATGACGAGCGGAGTGGAAGAGATCCCGCCAGGAATCGTCAACAAGGAGCACATCATCTTTGGGAATATTCAGGAAATTTATGATTTCCATAACAAGTAAAGCCACCGCCGTCTGTTGTCCTTATTGAAATGAACAGCAGGGTTATCTAACGAGGGCTTTTGTATGTTGTGAATATGTTATGCACACAATTACATATTTAATCATTGTGTTGTGTGGGATAAAGCAAAGAACACATTATGCAGATTTCAGTGTCATTTCTTTCTACCAATGGTATGTAAATCCATGTAAATGACTCTGTGATCATGTCTGTTGTGTGATATGTTAATCACCCCTCATTTGTAATGAGAGCTGATTAGCATTCTGCCTTGTTGTGATTGCTTTTACACAGTATTTTCCTTAAGGAGCTGGTGAATTACGAGCAGCTGCCCGAGGATGTGGGCCATTGTTTTGTCACATGGGTAAGAGACGCCTCTGATGTGGATGTGGGAGTCTGCCTTTGGCAGACTGGGCCTCATGCAGTCCAGCCTCCTCCAACAGCACAGATATTGTTCTGTACAATTATAGGAATAATCTAAAAATAATACAGTTGTTTTCCTATACTGAACATCAGGGATTAAAGGAATGGTTTATGCATCAACAAAAAAATAAATATATCACTGACAAATTATTGTCATTCAGTTAATTATTTACATTCAAAATGTAATTTAGTATTAATGATTAGTATTTATGATATAAAACATAACTTGCTCACTCTACTGGATAATGCAAGATATAATTTTTATTTCTCATCAGTCAAAATGCTTTATATTGAGAGGCTGGGCTGTCAAGAGGCTGTTTGTGTATATGAAGCACAGATGTTCATCCCTGAATGGAAAATCACTTTGCTCTCTGTTTTCCAGGCTGACAAATTCAATATGTATGTCAGTTACTGTAAAAATAAACCTGATTCAAGCCAACTCATCCTGGAACATGCTGGAAGTTTCTTTGACGTAAGTAAATCAAAGTCGCTCAGTTTCCTGTTTCCCAATCTGTCCGTTACCTGGTATGACACCATAATGATAAATTGTTATCTGTAGAATATGTCTTTCTAGGCAGAAGCTTCTTCTGCCTAATTCTGCCTCTTAGCCTGTAGATGGCGCTAGTCAGCTGATAAACTTTGCCATCAAACTTCTCCGCAGCTTTCAGTGATGTGAAATACTTCTTCCTGCAAGATACTTGAGATTTTCACCTGTGTAATAGCGTGCAAAAAACAGAGCTTTATAGGCAAGGCCGTATGTTAGTGTAAACATGCTGCGGGCGTCCGCTCAGACCTCACTGTGTGCCATTTCCAACAGGAGATCCAGCAGAGGCACGGATTGGCCAACTCCATCTCCTCCTACCTTATCAAGCCTGTGCAGCGGATCACTAAGTACCAGCTCCTCCTTAAGGTACCGAGGCACAGACCTGAGAGAGAGCTGATTAGCCCCCTCTCTCCTGAGGAGCCATCCCCACATCAAAGCATTTCCTGCACTCTTCCTCTCTCTCTCTCTTTCTCTCTCTCTTCTCTCTCCAATTCCCTCTCTCCTGCACATGTGTTTCCTCACTCTCTCTCTTTCTTTCCCTCTTACACACTCCTCCTCTCTTCCTCTCTATCTCACTCTCTCTCTCTTTTTCTCTCCCCACCACACTCTCTCCATTCTCACTTCTCTCACCCAGCCCTAAACAGTGTGTTTACGTGTACAAGTTTTTTTTGTTTTCACACCGTCTTCCTTGCTAATGAATTCCCATCTGATTGTCACTCTTCCGATTGCGCATAGAAGCTTTGCTTAATTACAGCCCACCATCCACTGCCTGAACGCTGGGTTCAGTTTTGCGAGTCATTTGCCATCTCTATCCATCTTGCCCTCTGCATGGCACGAGGAATTACAATGCAGTTCCTTCCTCTTCCCCCTCAGATCAAGCGTCCATGAGGGAGCTGTCCCACATAATGAGCCTCCTGCCAAGTACCGGCATGACGGTGCATTGGATCAGAGAGCGATCTGCAAAGCCAGCAGATAAATAGGAGAAATATTTTGAAGGGCGAAACTCTGTGTGATTCGGAAGAGACAAAAAACATTTTAAACAGGGATGATACTGCTCTATGATCCGTAACTGTTAATCCAACCACTATACTTTTCCCCCTTTTGTCTCTTTCTCTCTCTCTGTTATTCACCTTCTCTCTCTCTCTCTCTATCTATCTATTTATTTATCTGTTTCTCTCTCTATTTTTCCATCTGTCTGTTTCTCATTGTCTTGTAGGAGCTCCTCTCCTGCTGTGAGGAGGGTAAAGGTGAGATTAAAGATGGTCTGGAGGTGATGCTGAGTGTTCCAAAGAGAGCTAACGATGCTATGCATGTTAGCATGCTGGAAGGTGCGTACGCATGACGTGATGAAAGTATGCCACACAGGCCTGATAACGTGCTATAATCCATTGAAATAGTTGGTCAGTAAAAGTCAGGTTTATTTTCTCACTGTATTTCAAGGTTTCGATGAGAACCTGGATGTTCAGGGAGAGCTCATCCTTCAGGACACCTTCCAGGTGTGGGACCCTAAGTCTCTGATCCGCAAGGGCCGCGATCGCCACCTCTTCCTCTTTGAGATCTCCCTGGTGTTCAGTAAGGAGATCAAGGACTCGGCAGGACGAACCAAATACATCTACAAGAACAAACTGCTGGTGTGTATGTGCGTGCATGTGTGTGTGTGTGTGTCTGTGTGGGAGTGTGTGTGTGTGTGTGTGTGTGTGTGTGTGTGTGGGTGTATGTGTGTGGGCGGACATATTTTTTTCTGTCCAGCCTCACTGTCTGTGAGCACAGCATGTTTAGAAACATGCATCCTTTATTGCTGGGACGTGTTGCCATAACACCCTTCTCCCACACTGGGTTTCTGCAGAAGTGACCTGGGTGTGGCGGTAGGCTAGGATAGCATGCAGCGTGCAGGGGTGGAGTGGGGGTGGGGAGGGGAGGGGAGGGGGTGGGGTGCTGGGAGAAGAGGGGATGTTGTCCCTTGTAGCGCAGGGGTTGGAGGCAAACCAGTGGTTCTCTCTTTGATCTGCGGCCAGCTGTATCACAGCGCTCCGAGCACGACCCTTTCTTGTCTTCTTTTGGTTCTCTCCTGTTCCTCTCGCTCTTGTCCTCTGTCATCCTCTTTTCTGCATCCCTTTTATCAGCTCTGCTGTTCTTTTTTTTAATTCACACTTTCCTTTAGCATAGTGCATTATAAGTGTGCGGTGTGTGTGTGTGTTGCGGTATGTGTGTGTGTGTTGCGGTATGTGTGTGTGTGTGTGTGTGTGTGTGTGTTGCGGTATATGTGTGTGTGTGTGTGTGTAGTGCGTGCGTACGTGTGCGTGCGTGTATGTGTGTGTGCATGTGTGTGTTCGGAGCTGGGCATATGGACTGAATTAAGGCTTCTCTTTATGCATTAATTATGAATGAATCTGCACGTGGCAGAGAGCAGCTGCTTGGCTCATGTGACGAGTGTCCCGGAAGACCACTCAACTAGAGTAGATAGTACAAGTTGGAGAACACTTCTCTCCCCCTCTTTCTTTCATGCTCTCTCCCTTTCTCTCTCTTTCTCTCTCACTCTCTCTCAGTCTCTCTCTGTGTCGTGTTGGCCAAGGACACCTCGATATGTAATTAGGCAATACTGCCTGATGCTGTGTTTCTCACCCCACACAACACGGGGCTTTGAAGATCTGTCCTGATAGGATTCTGAAAAGTAATCAATGGGTTTGTGAAGATGAAAGACCTCAGAGTTTACTTTCCAGAGGCAATGAGGAGGAGGTGGAGATGGTGGTGGTAATGTTTGTAGCAGTTTGTTTGTAACAGTTTGAGTTTTGAAAGCTGACCCTCTCTGTGCTCCACTGTCTGTTGCCAGACCTCAGAGCTGGGTGTGACAGAACACATTGAAGGGGACCCCTGTAAATTCGCCCTGTGGGCCGGACGAACCCCGTCCTCTGACAACAAGACCGTCCTCAAGGTAGCGCAAACATTTTTTTCTTCTTGTCTTTCTAATCTTTGGGCAAACCATAGGTTAGCTGGTGGCCCTGTGGTGAACCCTCTGACTACATTTCCCATAAGCACAAAAAAAAGAAAATGACGGACGCATAGGAGTGCAAAATGGAGAGTTTCATTTCCTGATGGCGTCCTGTGACCTCATTCCCAGGCGTCCAGCATCGAGGCTAAGCAGGAGTGGATCAAGAACATTCGGGAGGTGATCCAGGAGAGGACCATCCACCTGAAGGGGGCGCTCAAGGAGCCCCTCCACATGCCCAAGACGCCAGCCAAGCCCCGCAACAACAGCAAGAGGTGGGCCTGGGCACAACACAGCACAGCACCACACCGCACTGCACTGCACTAGTGGGGGCAGAGGTTAAAGACAGCACTCAGGGGGTCAGGCTTGATTGGTCAGTCAGGCTTCCTGAGGAGCAAGTGTTGTGACAGGCACCGAAATACCAACTCTAATGAAGTTAACCTTAAAGTCTGCCCTTTTAAAGGTGACATGATTAAAGAAAATCAGTCATGTTCAAATAAACACAGAATACAGTTCCAGTCCTTCACATGAATGACAGTATACAGTTGCAGTAGTAGAATACTGTTTCTGATCAACAGTATGCATACTTATATGTCTTATGAGGATAAGTGAATTGTAAACTTTGGCAGAGCTCAGCAGAGTGGAAAGTAGTTCACACCACAGGACTCCACAGATCTGCCTAAAGCACAGGCTTGTTTTGAATCACTGCTAACTAACTTGCACTGACAGTAAGAACACTGCTTTAAGACTGCAGACTTCAAAAGTACACTGCAAAAGTACACTACTACACTGCACTACACTAAGTCAGACTTCAAAACTTAGCCCTAGGTGATAGTTAAACTGTGTCTTTTCAATCTCTCATACTGGTCAATGATCTTACCAGTCATGAGGCAGATTCAAGCCAGTTAAATCCTGCAGGGCTTAGGGCAAAGAGGCCATGTTTGGATTCGATCAATTAGTGTCCTGTTTTGCCATGATGATTTGTAAAAACCCCGGTCTGTGTGTGTGTGTGTGTGGTCACAGGGATGGAGGAGATGATGCAGACAGTCAGGGTGACGGCAGCAGTCAGCCGGACACCATCTCCATTGCCTCCAGGACTTCCCAGAACACTGTCGACAGTGACAAGGTAGGAAAGCTGGGTTTTAATGAGCTTTATAGATGGACATTGGTGAACACTTAACTTAAAGCAGTTTGGTTATCAACTGTTTGTTTTAGCTGTGAGTTCTTCAAATATGCCACACAAACACACACAAATTTTTGTACATGTCTAAGTAAACCACCTCAGTGGATCTACTGTCTTCTCAGACTAAATTGGAGGCTCCACCTCGTTTAAGAGCCCCCACCTCTATCTGTCATGTGATTGGTGATTGACAGGTGCCACAAACAGGGTTTCCCAACCCCACTCATTGTTTTTAGCAGGAGCTCCCCCTCTGCTCTGTAACTGCAGTGGACTCCCTCCTGAGTTGAGAATTGAAGTGGTGAACACTTTCAAAAATGGCATCATGAAAAGTCTGTTCAAGCTGTGCGCTGGCATGTGCCCCCACAGGCACTATGAAAGGCCCTATGAAATCAAAGTAAGCCTCCACTCTCCAACTCTGTTTGCTTATAAGCACGTGCTAGCTTAACTCTGTGATAGCTTCTCCAGGAGTTGGGCGTTTGGTGGTGTGGTGTGGTGTGGTGTGGTATAGGGTGGAGTGGGCATGGTGCCATGTTTAGGACCTCTTATCTTAGGGACAGGGGGACGGGGTCCTCCCATAGTGAGGAGGAGGAGGAGGAGGAGGAGGAGGAGAGCAGCCTGGAGAGCGCATTGGGCAAATGCCTCCCTCTGGTAGTGAGTTATGCTGGCCGCTGTCCAGAGCAGTCAGTCTTGGCAATGAGGTGCCTATGTTTTCTGTGGTCGCTCTCTCATAGAGAGAAGGGCCACTCGAGGTGACTCGCCGCTGTGGCCTTTTTCGCGCCATGCGGCCAGACTCCCACGCGCTGCCCCTTTGCTAAATGTCACTCCAACTGCGTGCGCCCAGACCGAGCTGGCCGGAGAGTTTGACAGGGCCTAGTTAAGCTTGTGATGAATGGGGTGGAAGAGAGCAAGTGAGGGGAGGTGAGGTTGTGTGTGTGTGTGTGTGTGTGTGTGTGTGTGTGTGTGTGTGTGTGTGTGTGTACGTGCACATGTATTTACGAGTGTGTGCATGTGTGAGTGTGTGTTTGTGTGTGTGTGTGTGTGTGTGATATGTATGTGCGTGTATGTATGTGTGTATGATTGTATGTGCGTGTGCATGCACGTACACATGTGCATGTGTGCTTGTGTGTGTATTCATTAAACTGCCACCTGTCCTTGTTGTTTGTTGTGTGTGTGTGTGTGTTTGTGTGTATCTATGTTGAGACATGAACCTTTGTCCCTCCCTCTCCCTGCCCCTGTCCCTGTCCTCCAAACACACTGCAGTGTTTCCACAGCGTGAATGTTTACAGCTTCTTGAAACCTCAACTTGCTCCCCAACATCCACCCCCCCCGCGCTCTCCTGAGGAATGTGAGTGTGTGGCTCCTAATCGCAGGGAAACAATATTATTCTTTTGAAGAGTCCATGAGAAGAGCAGGAGGCGTGAGCAGCTTGTTTTTCTCGGAACCTGACCTCCTCAGCGTGAGGATTCGATGTTCCGATTTGTGTTGCCAGTAGTAGATTTAACCAGATCTGAAAGCTGGCGTATTTGGCACTGGGAACAAAGTGGTTTGTTTAGCTGCCTGGATTTGAAATGAAGTGGAGTGTTGGCCTGTGTTTTGATATAGCTGGTGTTGGATGATGTTTATGTTTGAGGGCACAGATGTGACCGTGTGTCCTTCTGTTGACGACTTGTCAGAGTAATTACTCATTGTGCTCTCATTGTGAATGAACCCATTCTAACTGCATTCTGTTGAAAGCAAGGGCCATGACCTTAAAGCTGTATTTCTGAATAACAAGACTACCCAGAAAGTACAGGAGATAAATATATGTTTAGGTGTCTTTTAGCACTTTCCCACTTGTAGTTACGTGACCAAAAAAGCTGTGTCAATGTGCCATATATGCACATGGCTTGTTTTTGTCCTGTAAAGGAGGATTTTTTTTTTCAGGGGCCCCTGGGGCCCCTTCCAAACCCTTGGTGTACCCGCTGCTACGTCCAGGCTGACGTGTTGCCATCCCACACAGATGCAGGCAGCTCCAGTCCGGCCAACCTCTCTCTCTCAGCCTTAGACTAGAGTAGACCTAGCTGTATCTCTCTCCCTCTCTTTCTCTCTCTCTCTCAGCCTCAGATGAGAACAGACCTAGCTGTCTCCCTCTCTCTTTCTCTCTCTCTCTCAACCTCAGACAAGAGTAGAACTACCCCCCCCCCCCCTTCTCCCTCTCTTTCTCCTCCGCTCCCCCGTTGTCTGTCTTGTGGTGCTGTGGTCATCTATGGGGCTTATTTCAAGCCATACTGTGCTGATGATTAGCGGTGAGGCCGCCGCGAGAGACACTTTTATGGGTGAGCCTCTCCCCTGCCGCCAGTGACAGCAGACGGCACCTCCCCTTCTGTCTCCCCGTGGCCTCGTTTCAGGATGAAAACATGTTGAAAATCTTAAGCCATATTTCAGTGCCATTGTCCAAGCAAAAATAAAAGCTGGCTGCTGATGATATCTTCATGCAGTGTGTGTGTGTGTGTGTGTGTGTGTGTGTTTATGTATGTTTTGTTTTTGTGCTACAGCAGTGCGGTGTATGTGTGTGTCTGTGTGTGTATGTGTGTGTGTGTGTGTGTGTGTGTGTGTGTGTGTGTGTGTGTGTGTGTGTTGGTGTGTTTTGTTTTTGTTTTTGCCCTGCTACAGTGTGGGGCATGTCTGTATTGTAGTGGCAAAGCCAATTTCTGTCACTGCACAGAGCTGTTCATTCACCCAAAGTTGTGACTGAGCCCTCGTTAGAGTAACCTCAGGAAATCAAATCCATTAGCCTGTTCACTCCGGCCCACGAGAATGAACCTTTTCTCTCTCAGTGTTGCCGCTCCAGTCACAAGACTGTCCTCGTGCTTATGGTGAGGAGATGTGGCTTCTTTTTCTCTCTTTTTCTCTCCCTTTGCTCAACACACACACACACAAACACACATATTGTATCTTTCCGTCCCTAATGTTTCTTTCTCTCTCGTCTAGTTATTCTGTCGTTTCTTCTCTCCCTTTCTTTTTTGGTGCTTCACTCTGTCCTTCCCACCAAGCAAGGCTGGGCAGGGCTGGCCTTAACTGCTCTCTCTCTCTCTCTCTCTCTCTCTCTCTGCGGCACATGTGTGCAGACACACTCACACACACTCACTTTCTCTCATGCAGACCTTGAAGTACAGGTGAACCTCTCTCACAGTCAGACTGTGTGAAGCTGTCAGCCTTTAGCCCACTTTGTGCTGCGTGCATGTGTGTGTGTGTGTGTGCACATGCTGTGTGTGTGTATGTGTGTGTGTGTGTCAGTGTGTGAGTGCATGCGTCTCCATGAAATTGCCAGCTCACTTCCCCAGCCAATTGGAAGCAGATTTTAAACCGCTCTAAGCGCACAGCACGACAGCGAGAAAGAGAGGCAGACACAGAGAAAGAGAGAGAGAGAGAGAGAAAAAGAAAGAGAGTGAGGAGGCAAGGTGGAGGAAAGGCGAATGAACCATCACCATGCCAAAGTGGATGAGCTTTAAACTTTTCAAAGGGAGCAGTCGCGTAAGTAAAAGCAAAATTAACTTTTCTCACCTAGCCAGGTTTATGTAAAAAGGGAACACAGAAGGCTGTGTGCTGCTTACCACTTGAGATGAGCATTTTGTTTTCAGTGACTGATGTTTTGTTTACCAGCTCGGTTTGGTCATGTTGGGAGGAAAGAAAGGGTCCAGACAAATGTTTTCTTAGGCACTTGGCTTGTCTGCGTCGCAGATGAGTTTTTATGAGTCTGTAAGTCAGTTGAACAAATATGGAGCCTCATCTCTAGTTCTGCTTCCACTCACTTGAAATTTGACATGCACACAGTATATGCATATGTGTGCATATGCATGTCTAATGTTGGTCATGGAAGATTTAATGATGAATACAGTAGGACATGTTAACAGACATAATTTGTAAGTTCTTAGAAAAATTTAATCGTGCACAGCAATGATCTGCTGTGATGATTTCAGTGATTCGGAAAAATCTGTTGCAAATCAGATGGCTGCGTAGATGTGTGCATTGTGAGTTGATTGTGTACTACAGTGATATACAGTGGGAAATCTAATGCCAGTAGCATGTTTGTCAGGCACTTTGTGGAGTCCCAGTTGAAGGGTAGATTAATGGTTAAGTGTAGGGGTGAGGAGCCGGCACAGGAAACAGGCTATTACTGCCCTTTGAGAGAGATAATGCAGGAGAGAACACACTCACCAGAAAAGATCAACACACACCAAATTTCCTACACACACACGCAAACAGATACATACACACACACATACACACACACACACACATGCATACACATACATACACACACACACACACACACACACTACTGCATCATCCTGATTTTTGCTTATCACTGTTAGGAAGCAACTGTCATAAAGTTCCCCAAGGTACTGCGGTGAGACTGCTGAGGATCAAGTGGGGCAGCTCAGCTCAGCCTGGCTGATGCTTCTGTGTTTGTTTTGGCCTGCAAGGGCTAACAAAAATGAGGTCAACCAGTGGCATGTTTGCTGAAGGCTTTTTATATCAGCCCTGTTCCATCACCACTCCTCCACAACACCGTCATTATTTACCTTCACGTTTTTTTTGTTTTGTTTTGTTTTTTGTGTCTACTGGCAATTTATTAATTCAATGCTCTTTTCAGCGTTGCCATAGCTTCATTGTTTTTTGCTCCATTGCTCTTGACCTTTATACCCGATCTACATGATTGTTAGGATAGACAGAGCGCAGTGTACACAACACTGGAGTGGTTAGCTGTTGGGATTCAAAGCAGAGGATTTGTGGCCGTGTTGTTTGATGTGGGCAGTGCCCCGTCTAGGAGGAGATATGAGGAGACATTCATCTTCTGGGGCCGGGGGTGGGAATGGTTGCTTGGCAACATGGCCTGTCTGCCCCTACTCAGGGTGACCTGATACCGACACGGCCAGGTGAGGTGGAAGATGTGAAGGTGGAGGGATGGTGGTGGTGGTGGTGGGTGAGGGGGTCAGAAGGGCTTTGGCCCCATCTGTTGCTGTGGCTTATACCTGCCTCCACTGACATTTCAGTGGCAAAACTGCACAGACGGAGGGGTGCTATGTAATTAAATTCTGTCTGGCTGCATAAACTGCTGTTTTCACCATATCTGTTTGTTTGTGTGTGTGTGTGTTGGGAGGGGGGGTCTTTATTTTTTTTTTTTCTGCCTCTCTGATTTACCTTTGAGCAGTAGGCTAGCCAAGCTGAGTGGAAAAATCCCTGAGTGTGTGTGTGTGTCCGTCCGTCCGTCTCCCTCTCCATCCTCTGTTCTGTGTCTGAGCTGTATGGCCTATCGTTAGAAGACAGCATTGCTCCTCTGTGCAGTGCACACTGAGCCATGTCATATGCTTGTTTCAAAAGAGCTTTGACGACTGCCTGGCAGAACTTTGTGTCAGTGCTAATTGAATATTGCAGTATCAGAATGCAGAGGGACCTCGAAATGACACCTCTAATTGTCGCTCTGGTGCCATGTTAAAATTGAGTTTATAACGATTTAAATCCACTTAAAGGGAGACTGCTGCATATAATTAAAATATGAAAGCCACATTCCCGCTCTGTTTCAGAAGTTGTCCACGTCTATGTCCTATTTCCCATTTCCCATTTCCCATGTGGAATGAATTCCAACCAATTGAATTGAGACGGGACAGAAATAACTTTTTTCTTTAAAGCCCCCATGACTGAATGTTCTTTCTAGAAGTCACGCCATGAGGGACTGGAAACACGGGCATTCTTCCCCACTCTCAGCAATCATATTTTTGGGGAGTGCCATTTAAATCCACACACACTCTCTCCCTCTTTAACCTTTTTTTTATTTGTTCCACTAGAGAGGGGAAGCCATTTCCATCTCAAGTGTATTATTTCAGAAACCTGGTGATTTGAGAAGAATGCCAGATTGGATGCCGTTTGAGCACATCCGCACATCTGACTCTTGCAGGGCTGCTGTTCCAGAACCTGAATTTAGATGTGGATTTAGGGCCATCATTTGGTCAAAAAATTATCACTCAGAAAACATTGCCTACCTCTATTTGCATACTGGCTTATTAAAGGGAGAAAAGGCTGGGGTGTAATTTAGTATTTCATGTTCAACATATTCTCGCCATGGTGAGGGCTTCATTCACAGCGGAATTGGACTCTCTCATAAGATAACTGAAATGAGGCCACGTTGAATGTTTTTTCTTTTTTCATTATTCACCATGCCTAAATTATGATCCAATTTCTAGAGGGTCAGTAGTTAATTTCAGGATTTAATTTTGTAACTTTAATTGACAGCCTGCCATTGTGAAACCTTAATTAAATAAACTTAATTCATCTGACTCATTTGTTGAGCATACTGCATTTGACATCCAGACTGCTGACTGCAAAGTGTCTGATCTTTCTCCTGTCATCTTTTCCCTCCATTCTGCCATGATCATGAGTAGAAATATTGTGATCGGACTAAACGGTGTTGGTAATTTTGGATAAGAAAGTTTACTTGTGATGTTTGATGACTTTTTACTTGGAAGAAGCTATGGAACCCCCTTCACACTTCACAGATAATCTGGAGCGGATGTATTCCCATACAGGCAGGCCCCATCACTAAGGCCAGGTTGTTGTTTGTGCTGCTGTGGAGAAACATGAGTCTAATTGTGTGCCTGGTTGTTCAGTAATGTCTGGGCACGCTCACAACACGAAGCAGTTAGGATGTGTGCCCTGCCATTAGCGTGAAGAGTAAACACTTTATTTATTTGTTTACTTTATCTGTGTGAGGTATTCACTTAATGGAGAGGGTGTGCTGGCAGGTTTTCTCTTAGCACTCACTCAGTTCTCTCTCTTTTCCTCTCTCTCTCTTTTTCTTTCTCTTTCTCTTTCTCTCTCTCTTTCTTTCTCTCGTTGTCATCTCTCTGTGTCTTCCCTGGAGAGTAAACAGAGGTGACGTCATGTTTTAGTGGTAAGTGAAAGCAGGTGCTCAGGAAGGCGCGAGGCCGGCTGTCTGTGTGTCTGTCTGTCTGTCTGCCTAAACCACCAGCACTGATGGATTCTACAGCTGGGAGCCTGAGGCCAACTGCACAGCACACACCTCTGTCCTCAGAACTTTGCTACACACACAAACACACACACACACACACTCTCTATCTCTCTCTCTCTCTCTCTTACACACACACACACACACACATACATACACAGATACACAGAGTCATTAGCAGGATACGTGTGTATGTGTGAGTGCCACCATAAAATTGACAGGCCGTGCCATGTCTGAGCCCATATAATTTTAATTAGATTAAAGATTCATGAAGTTATACAATCAATTGCACACATAAAGGAGACAAGAGCCAAGAAATTATTCACATGTTATGTGAGACTGCACTACTTGGTTAGTAAGTGTCAAGTTGGCAGCAGTCAAGGCCGAGGAGAAAATACCCATCCCTCCGCTTCATTCACCAAATAAGCAGGTATAGACCTCATTTCAAAACAAGACTCATTTCCATGTGAAAGCTTGAAGCATTCCTCATTCCACATTAGTTTTGTGTTTTGTGAGCCACTAAAAACCTGTGGGTCTTACAGAAATGAAATCTTTCACTAATGTTTGTCCCCGGAGGCCTAAAGTTAGTCCCTACTCTGTAATGCCTTGCAGCACAGACACACAGAGAGCTTTTCAGAGTGCTTGCCTTGTGCTGCCTCCAAAATTGTTCTTTGGAGAATATTGTCAACATCAATTATCTGTGGAAATCTTTGTATAATGAGTCCTTTTGTTTACACAGTGTGTATATTGTTCGGAGCAGTGCTTTAATTTAATGCGCCAGCTGTGCGTTCTGGTTCTGCTCCTGTTTGGTGAGGCCAGGTTGGAAAGAAACAAAGAGAGAGATGGATAGAGAGAGAGAGAAACAGAGAAAGTTAGATGGCTGGTGGTGATTAAGCTGCAGAACTCACAGAGGGAGTGTTTGGATGTTCCTAGGAGGAAGTGTGATGAGGCTGGTAGTGAGCTTCAACAGACCCCTGGTTAGAGGGAGAGGGAGAGAGTGCCTGGGAGTCAGTGGGTGGTCTGGAGGAAAGACCTTAGAGAAGAATCTCATGAACGCCTCACCCTACTGCTGGGTCAGTAGGGGTTAAGCTCTGACAGCTCAGCCATCCCTGTGGTGGCTATTTAAAATGTTCTCTTTCCCAACTCACTCCTTCTCTCTTTGTCATTTTCCTACCCATAATTCCCTCTAAAGGTGCTCTCTATGCTTGGGCCTTGACCCTTCCTGTATTTTCCATTCTTCCCTTTTCTCCTTTCTTTTACTTTGCAGTTTTTCTCTCACTCTCTTGACTGTCATCCCTCTCTGTTTCAGACTCAACAGATTTGTAATCTTACTGTCTCACTTGGCCTTTTGCACGTGTTTTATGCACTCACATGGAGCCACTATCTCTCTCTCTTTTTCTCTTTCTCTTTCTCTCTCTCTCTCTTTCTCTGGCCCTCTCTCCCTCTCCCCATGCCACATTGGCCTCTGTCATCACTGCCAAAACTGTGGTCAGGAGGGGGAGAAACAGTGTGGTGGTGATTTACTGCTGTAATTGTGGAGGAAACGGAGGGAGAATCCACGTCCAGTAGGGACTTTACTTGAATTAGAACCACTTGCCACCACACACACGTGCCCCCCCCCCCCCCTCCAGGTGAAGCAGACATACAGATTCCCTTGTGCACAGTGATAAAGTATTTCCTAATTGTCTTCCACCACTCTCTCTTTCTCTCTCTCTCTCTCTCTCTCTCTCTCATCCAGCTGTCAGGAGGCTGTGAGCTGACAGTGGTCCTGCAAGACTTTGCAGCGGGCTGCGCAGGCGAGCTGAGCATCCAAACAGGTCAGACAGTAGAGCTGTTGGAGCGGCCCAGCGACCGTCCGGGCTGGTGCCTGGTGCGCACCACCGACCGCACCCCGCCACAAGAGGGCCTGGTTCCCAGCAGTGCCCTCTGCATCTCCCACTCCCGCAGCAGCGTCGAGATGGAGTGCTTCTTCCCCGCAGGCAAAGGTAAGAAGCACGTGTCTTCATTCTTCCCCTCGTGTCTCGCTGTTAGTCTTAGTTGAAAGAATGGACTTCTGACACCTGGGAAAAAAATCTGTTTAGCTGCAGTTAACCCTTACATACGAATGTATTTCACAAATCAGCTGTTTTTACAAGAAGGACTGTTTAGATGTTATTTGTGTGCAACCATTCCAAAAAGTTCCCTGGGACAGTAGTGTGCTGACATTATTGATATCAAAGGTCATATCATTTTTGCTTTGAATGAATAAGCCTTTACATAAAAGCCTGAAAAGTCTTCATGTAATAATCATAAAGGCTATTCGTAGTTTGCAAATCCCATAACAGATTGGTACCTCCTGCAAATTGTATGCATGTCTGTAGAAAACATGTCTTAGTACTAGCCTCTAGGGGGCAGCAGTATTCATCCAAGCTGCCACTGTGAGTCTGCTAAGACAGAAAGGAGCCCTGTACTCTTGAAAAGCTCTTGACATTTCGCTGCCTCTCGGGGGCTCTCAGGCAGCCAGCAAGAGTAGGTGAGAAGCTCTGTGGTTTTACGTAAATGTGTACCAGAGGCCCAGGCTTGTCCACTCTCTGTAATAGCAGGAGCCACTTCACTCCCCACCACAAATATAAGCTCTCAGGGTCATTGACAAAAAAAACCCTAATAGCATGACTCCTCTGCTTCTGCGTTGACTACTCATTTTATTAGAATCACATGGATAATGTGCACAGCTGTTTTTTTGGTGGGGCTGAGGGTCACTAGGACAAGTAGAGGACTGAGCGATAGGCCATGTGGCAAAATCTCCGGCCATTGTATGACGTCTCGGTACGTCTCTGACTGACCCCCTTCTCTGTTGTGTCCATGAGAACTTCCTCTGTCCCTAGCTCCTTACATCCTCTCGGTTTCTGGGCTAGGATTGTTTTGAGCCACAGTCAACAGTTTCAGCTTGAAAAGAGTTATGGTGTTAATTAAAAACTTTGTAGAAACATGTGTACATGTACATGTGAGTTAGGCTAACAGAAATTCTTTTGTTTTTCAGTGACTCTTTTAGTGTTCTTTATTGTTGACTAATTGACTCATGCAATGACTAATGCATTGTTAACTTTTGTAATGGGGAATTTCAGATGAAGTCCTATTCTTGTCAGTGAGCAATAGCACCACTTCAAGCTTTACTGAAAGAGTCTCTGCCTGTTCTTAATAAGGTCTCACCAGTAGACATGGGTGACAGGAGAGAGACAGGTTCCCTGTCAAAAGAGACTCAGACAGTGTCTGTGTGTGTGTGTGTGTGTGTGTGTGTGTGTGTGTGTGTGTGTGTGTGTGTGTGTGTGTGTGTGTGTGTTTCTTTTGTGCATAACGCAGACACATTGTTTGGATGTATTTACTGGCTTACCATTGGGTATTATCCACATATAGATTCTTTGAAGCGAGAAAACCATGGTAGAGTGTAAAATGTGGCCATGCTCTCTTTCTGGTGTTGCTCTATATGGAAATGGAAGTGATGCATGGAGTTGATGTTTTTGTCAGCAGCTAACACCAAGGAATTTGCTATTCAGTGAAAACAGGTTTGAATTGTCACTGTACACACACAACAAACCTGTGTTATATAAGGTCAGTGTAACTTAATTGGATTAAACCTGGTCCTAGACATCATTTCATGTATGAGAACCTATAGCCTAGCCCATAAAGCCTAGAGAAAGAGGAGTACTTTGTATGTTTTCATATGTGAATTTGTGAAATTAGCATTACAGTGGTTATGAAGTCATTTCATTGTTGTGTTCTGTAGTTTAGCAGTATCTTGCTTAAAAAATTGTCATTTCCTATGCAAGTCCTATTTCTGCATTGTGAACAGAGTAAAAAAAATATATATAAACTCATAAATAAAAATGATAAATTATCTCTATGCTGTGTTCTCCTCGAGTTCATGGCGCCACTTTCGTGCGGACTGAAAACTAGGACATTGCAACCCATCCATCTGCTGTGTTATTTTATTGAGTCTGTCGGGGCTACCTGCCTTCCGCCGTGTTCCCGACACCATTGGGTTCCTCCTGGCTCTTTTCACCTCCTCAGGGTCTGCATGCGACCAGATGGACTTCAGGTTTAGGCCAGTTGAAGATGGACCGGTAGGCTCTTGATTGTCTTGTTTTTTTAGTTTGTCCGCAAGCAGACACTGTCTAAACAGTGTGACTGGATAGTGTAGATAACTGCCTGGAAAAGGAAAAGGGAAACATTCTGGTTATGCCAGGTAATGCAGTTGGAATTTGGAGTTTCAACAGGTGCACCTTCAGGTTAGACCTCTGGAAGAGGAATGTGTCAAGTCACCAGATTGCTTTGTAGGTAGTGAAGTTGATTTAAGCTGTGTAAAGTTGCTTTTCAACTCTCTCTCTCTCTCTCTCTCTCTCTTTCTGTCTGATCCTTCTTTTTTCCCTATCTGTGCTCTGGGATGGTGACTGAGCTGTAATATCAGCCAAATGTGTGCACTGGATTTACATGTCCTGTACGGCACTAAGTTTGAGCCATAAGCGGTTCTGGTTTGTGACGCATTTGTAGTGTACTCCTCCTCCTGCACAATGTAAGAGTTGTGTCTTACGGTCAGTTGGTGGAGTTCAGTAGTGGCTTTGTGGAGGGTGTGTGTGTTTGTGTGTGCGTGTGTGTGTGTGTGTGTGTGTGTGTGTGTGTGTGAAACAAGACTTGTGCTGTCTCACTCTCACTCCCTCTTTCTTGCTCCTTTGCCTCTCTTTTTCTTCCCTCTCTCTTGTTTCACTCACTCTCTTCCCTTTCTTTCTAATCCGCTCAGTGTGAGTTAAAAGTACTGTTTTACTGTGTGTGTGTGTGTGTGTGTGTGTGTGTGTGTGTGTGTGTGTGTGTGTTTGTGTTGGATGCTCCTCCCCTGCTCCTCCCCCTTGGTGGAGTAGTGCAATCTGAACTTGGAGTGGCATCTGACTGCTCAAAGCCACAGCCATCTAGTCATTCATGACTTCTTCTCAGAGTGTGTGTGAGTGGAGCTTCTCCAACTCCCTCGTCTCTCTCTCTGCCTCTCTCTCTCTGTCACTCTCTCTATGTCTCTCTATCATTCTCTCTCTGTCTCTCTATCTATCTGCCTGTCGTCTGTCTCCCTCCACTCTGGACCATGAGCGGCTAACCGGCAACCAGGATGAGAAGCGGGAGGCACTTGCGTTCCTGTTGCGGTTGGATCGCTGCAAAGTGTTGCTGTTGCTGTTGCAATGTCACAGGTCTGTGTGTGTGTGTGTGTGTGTGTGTGTGTGTGTGTGTTCTGCTGCCGCTGCTGCTGAGCTTGTTTGACCGGGCACACTGGGTTTTCCCTTCAGACCTGCTGGGATGGGAGATTGTGAGATTGACAGGAGATTGTATAAAAGGAATGTGTGTGTTCTTAACCTCTTGAGACTGCTTTTCGCTTTCCTTCAGCTTAAGTCTGAATGAGGATTCTTGGTGACTTACTTATCCTTCTTGTGTGAATGAAGCTGAAGTGAGAGCCACACTCTGGACAGGACTGAATGTAATCAGCTTAATATGATGATTTACCTTGCTAATGTGCTTGTGTGTTTGGTTGATTTTAGTAGTCTTAGTGACAGTCTGCTACGTCCACCAGAACACAGTCTATTCAGTGTGGTTGCTGTGTTGTGCCTTCTCTGTTTGTTTATGCATTATCACTCTCCAATAGGACACGTTTCCAAAAGCGTCAGCCTTAAAAGAAATGAAAATTTGGGACACAGAGGAAGCACTCTACATTTCAGTGCTCAATCAATTATTCATCACCCTATTGGCTATATTGTGAGCACACATAAGTTGTCAGCTGAGATTGGTAATTGTACATTGTGTGTGTGTGTGTGTGTATGTGTGTGTGTCTTCTATGCCAGTCTGTTTAGAGGAATATAAAGATGGAGTGCCTCTCTGTATCTTTGTGCACTAATATGACCTAAAGTGCTCTCATATTGTCCATTAACACAGGAAGTAAGTCTCTATGATGAAGGATAAAGAGAGGCTCACTGTCGAGCTCAGTCTACAGCAACAACCACTTTGTTGTGCTGCTGGAAGAATGACCAGTGATATATAACCGCTGCTCCTCCGATAGGTTACATAGTCGGTGATACAAGCTGACTGTTGTAGTTTCACCTGAAATACTTTAATGGTTCTGTCTGGCCAACTGTAACATTGCCTGTAATTGCCATTGGTTTGGATATGGACACTTGCCTTGACCGGTGTTAATAATGTGGATTACAGGGACATTGTCTAGTCCACTATTCCATGTCTTCCATAGCCTTGTTTACTGTCAAAGGCAGAACTAGTGTATTGCAATGCTGTAGTCTTTGAAGACCAAATTAGCCACAAATCCTCTTTCATCTGGCGCATTGTAACACCCTCTTTGAAGATGACTCTTAGGGGAAGGTTTAGGGGGAGGTTGTTAAGAGATTGAAAGAAGGAAAACTTTTTTCCATCCTTGCCCCAGAAAAATGTGATTCTTCTTGCCAACTAATGGGAGAGAGTAGAACACTGGTACAGTAGATATTCACTCAGGCGTTTGGTGTGTGTGTGTGTGTGTGTGTGTCTGTGTGTGTGTGTGTGTGTGTGTCTGTGTGTGTGTGTGAATGCCATCTCCAGATATAAATGGAATGCTGCTTTGCAACATTGTCAGTCGCTCAGACCATAAAAATGCCAAACTCATGCTATGCTGGTGTGCGCTGATATACTGTGAATTCCCATATAGAGGCAACAGGTTTCCATGTATAGACAAGATGGAAGATAATAAGATACTACTGCACGTTTGAGTCACTTTACAACAGCAGTTCTGTCAGATTCTGAGTTTCAGGAAATGAGCAGCAAATTATTTGTTAAGCCTGGCATGCAAATACCACGCTTCTCCTTTTAGATGATCAGTGTTGGAGACTTACCCACCTCCACTCTATGACTCTGACACAGATAAATGCAAGATGACTGGATCATGGTCCTTTTAGAAAATCCTTATGACAAAGGGTATTTTCACATATAGTCCACTTAAAGCAAACCGAGTCCTCTCAGTCCTCTAGAAGTGGACCAAAAAATAAACTCAGTTCTGTTTGTGTTCCTATTGTCTATTTATTTGAAAAAGGACCCAGACCTCTTTCTGGTCTGCTTCAGCTGTAATGAGGACTCAGTTTTCTTTCTGTTCACACCGTTTTTCTGGAGGTCTCAGATCTCTTACTAGTGCTTTTGGAGGGCTGTAGTTGCACTGGGCTGTATATTTTCATCCACTGCCTGTTTCATTATGATAAAGGTGGTGTTTGGTGTGGTGTTGTGTTTTCATAATAACACTTCTTTCCACCATTATAGATGTGACTGATCATAGGCAAGCATAGTATTATGTTTTTATAACCTGCATGCTACAGTAGGCCTACAGCATATTCTCAAATTTCAAATATTTAATTTATATCAGAAAAATGTTATTTTACTAGTGTTCTAGTTTTGGATGTGACAAAAATTCACTTTGCACTAAAATTTATTTCCAGGATTTTGACTGGATCTGATCTGAATATCTGTCCTTCAGCACAGACCTACCAGCTAATCACACCAACTCCCACTGTGTTAGGCCCAACCCACCTGATTATGTATAAGGTACACAAGCTAAAGTAGTTTGTAGCTGCTCAGCAATTCTGTCAAGTTATGTAGTAGATACTCATTGAATTCTAAACATGTCGCGAAGAACACATTTGTTTGTCTGTATGTTTCAAGATTGAATCATCTTTTATTATCAAGTATTCACGATAAATAGCATTGGCTAGAATGTAAAGGAGCCAAGCGATAACACAACGGCAAGCCTAGAAGGATGAAATACAATGCAAAAACTGCAAAGTGAACCTGTAGCGTTTTATTACCTCCGTCTGCATTTGTCTGTCTGTTAGTCTGTTGGCGTTTTCGTCAGCGTTTGTCTGTCTGTTAGTCTGTCTGTGAGCAAGATAACTCAAAAAGTACGGCACGGATTTGGACAAAATTTTCAGACAACATAGGTATAACAGATGATTACATTTTGGTGGTGATCCGGAACACCATATGGAATTTATATTGCGTCAGTGATCCTATATTGCCTTGGCGAATGTCTGCGCTCACAGAGTGCTTTCTGTTCACAATACGCTGGTTAAATTAACCGTACTGAGATTTGGGTGCAGTTGGCGTGTTCACATATGCGCAAAAATGCTGAGTCATCAGGCTGGTTTTTGAGGACTGAAAGGGTTCAAGTGAGAAAACAATTTAATAACATAAACAATTCAAAGGTTGATTTTATTCAACTGCCTGCCACTCTTTAATATATTGTTAACGGTTTATAAAATAATACCTTTGTTTGCTCCAAGCCAGAGTGACTGCATACGTTCCAGCTAAGTGTAGATATATCAGTGTTAAAGTAAACTAGCCCACAGCCAAAGACCAATGGCTAGAAACTCCCTCCTCACTACACAGAGCTCTATAACTGCCAGAGGCTTCTCCACTGCTCTGTTTGTGTATCAGTGTACTTGGTGACAAGTGGTAAATAAATGGTCACAACAACGAGTACAATGAGTAACAAAACTCTTAAAAGGCCATATGAAGCCCTCTGGGCCACTGTGTCTGTATTCAGAGTTCCTCTCCTGCTCTCTGTGTGTGTGTGTGTGTGTGTGTGTGTGTGTGTGTGTGTGTGCGCGTGCACGCACCCATCTCTCCCCCATCTCCACCCGACTCCCTCCATTAGCTCCAGGCATGGAGCCCAGGTCTGCTCCGCTGGCCGAGGGTTGCTAGGTCACTGGGGACCTTCAACAGAAACAATCCCTGGCATTTTTACCACTGCATCACTCCCGTTGCCGAGACGCGCTCGAGTGCAGGTATCGAAGGCCACTGAGACGTACTGTTGACTGAGAGGAGTGCGCTTCATTGGGAGAGTATTTGTTGAATTATAGCTGTTGATTGAGGGGTGCCATTAACACTGACGGGCTTAAGGTATTTCAATCATGGCTTCGTAGTTGTTTTGTTTTTATCTGGACCAGCTGCTACACTGCAATGCATGTTTGTTATTGATATTCTCAGAAATTCCCCATCATCCCAGGTTATCCTAACACAACAATGCTGTGCCATAAACAGAACTAAGGACTGTAGCTCAATTTGAACTTTGGACCTCTTAGTATTTACAGGATTCATCTTTATTGCACAGCTTATGGATCATCATTTCAATTAGATGTAGCAACTTTGTTGTTAAAAAACAAGGTTAAAGTATGTTTGTTGGAGGTAAGGCCACGTGTAGTTGACAGGAACTTCCACTGGGAGCTTATAGGTCAAGGTTCAATATTTCCCCTTTTCTCCTTGTTGTTGGAAAGGTTGAGGTCCCTTATGGAAAAGCAGAAGTGGCAGTTTTGTTTTGAGGGCAAACAGTCATATGATCTGCCACACAGATTTCTTGCCACTTTGTCACTGAACAGTGAGTAACCTGACGGCATGCTGACAGATGAGAAACTAATTAACCCCCCCCTCGGTGCATCCCTCCATCGATCCCCACCACTGACTTGTTAGTGTACTAAGGTGGGTAATGAGCCTGTTTTAACAGGAGTTAGTATGTGTGTGTGTTTGTCAGATGTGTACACAGGGCAAGGCTAATGGCCCCTGACCCTGGATGGTCACTCTTTTTTTTCCCCTGTCTTTCTTTTTTTTTCTCCACCTCACACCACTCAGACGGTGCTCCCCCTCTCTTTCACTCTGGTTGCTACTGCTGCTGCCGTCAGCAGAGCACAGCGTTTACGCAGGAGGCTACTCTCCAAGAGCTGCTGTTCAGGAGGCAGTCATGTGTGCCCGCCAAGCCCCGTGCACCCAACTCTGGATAGTAGGGGTCACCAGAGAGAAATAAGAAAAAAGAAAGAGGGAAAGAGAAAGAAATAGAAAGAAAGACTAAAAGAGAAAGAATCACTGGTTGAAGTTAGATAGACGGTCAGAAGGATAGAGTGATAGTCTCAATGGAAAAACAACAAAAAAGAATAAAAAGACAAACAGATAAGGAGGAGTGATGGAAACAAGAAGCAAGGAGACAGGACCACTGTGTAAAAGCAGAGGAGCATGATGTTTTGGAGCGAGATCTCAGCACTGTGTGTGTGTGTGTGTGTGTGTGTGTCAGGGAGGCTTTGAGTGAGGGGTGGAAAACACTGAGATGTTTGAATGTGCCAGGTTGCAGCTAGTAAGTGGAATACACGTGTCCCATAAAATGTGAGGGGGAGGGGGGAGTGACAGATAGAGGCTCCCAACAAAGGCCCATGGAGAAAACAGCCTGAAGCCGGGCATTCATGTTGTCAAAGCAGTGTTTCATCCGGTGATTACACACTTGGCCAGGGCAGGTCACTGTCAGCACAGCGGCCGGCAGATGCAGGCCCATATGTCTTTAAGACAGCTCACCACTTCACTCTCCCCCCCCAACACACACACACACACTGAACTCTGTTTACCAAACCCACTGGCGGGAGGCACTGTGGCCTCTCTGATAGTGCTGTTGTGATCATGTTTGTAAATGTCTAACTGCTGGCTGTCCACATGATCGTTCACAAGGTCGCCTCCTTTTAATGATTCATCCACAGCAAAGCCACAGTGTGGGAGTGCTGCCAGTCCATTAGAAAGCCTTCAAACAAGTGATCAGTTGGTGTTCAAGAGATTTAGAGAGAGATTTTTAAGCCTAAACTGTAACATTTACTGAAAATTATGAATGTGATGTGGTGCCTTTATATTCACCTTCCACTAATTACTTGAAGAACTACACAGATGATGTTGTCTGAAGTCAAGATTTCACCATTTCATATTCAAACTGGGGAGACATATTTCATTGTTCTTCATTGTATTTATGTACAGTAATCTGCTTAAACAGCTGTGCTAAGCCAGCTTCTGTTTATATTGTTGTTCTATGGACAAATATAGGGCTGCCAGAAACTGATTCTGTGGACTTAGTAATCATTTCATTTGTTGAATCTTGGCCTCAGCTATTCTACTCCCCATGAAAGATTTACCTTTAAAATATCTCACTGAAGGCCTGAGCACAGCAGCACAGCGTCTCCCACACACTGATAACACCTTGACCTTCAGAGAGTCTGCTTAGCTTCATAACCACCATCCAACACCATGATTTCTATCCAGTGTGCCTGTGAGTGCAAACAAGACAGGCCTTTCTCAAAGGACTGTCACTCAGTCCATCCCAATGGGTCATCCCAAATCTCTCCTTTCTGTTGTCCCAAATCTTTCCTTCTGTTTTGTCCCAGTTTTGCCCTGCGCGCCATCCAAAGCTGTTGTAGGACTAGTCTCTGGTTAGCATGCCTTTTTCTTGTTTCTTTCCTTTTTGCCTTTGTTAGGGACAAACACAATTGCATCACAGTGATGTTTTTTTCCAGTCCCAATTTTGGCACCAGTTCTTCTTTTTAAGAAGTGTTAAGAAACAGCACAAAGACTATGTCAGCTCTGACAGAGGATTGCAGAAGTTGACCCTCCCAGCCAGTTGTTGTTAGTTATATGATGTGGAATTACTCCATTGTGCTGCACTAGTTTTGTTATTCTGAGTCAGAGTGTATTGTAAAAGTGATGTTATGCAACACACTACAACCTTATGAAATTGTTGAGTTGAGTTGATTTTGTGTGTGGATCAACAAGCTACAGATACCGATAGATTTGGTAAAACCTAAAGACAGATGGTCAGTAAAGGCATTCGGGGGCTTCTCACTCAAATGGGCCAATAAGCACTCTGACACACTGCTTAGGTGATCAGCATATGTGGACACACTAAAGGCTTGGCTGGCGTTTTCTGTTTGCTGTGAGTCAAAGTCACAAGAACATTGACTAAGCTTGCTCATGGTAAGAGATGATGGAATGATTTCCTAGAGACACTAGTTTTGTTGTGCTCCTCGAATATTGGGCTTCCTGTGTGCACTAAAGAGATTACAGATCAATTAAGAGGTGTGTCAGTGTTGTCAAGGCCAGACCAGTCTGGCCAGACCAGTGAGTCGGAGTCTCAATCTCAGTCACTGTTGTCTGCCAAGTTCAGTTCACACCTCAGAAAACCTTTCGCAAACACCATGATTTACTGCACAAACACAGACACCAGGGCAGCGGGGAACCTTCCGGAAAAGGTTAACATTCCATTCCACTTGACGTGGATATCCAATATGCAGGTGTTTTCTGTTTTGATATGATTGAGTCACAATATCATGCTTATTTTGTCATCATCACTCACAGTGAAGGTCAAAGGTTTTAACATTTCAGTTCAGTGCCTGCCCACTTCAGTACCCACAAGTCATGTCATGTTAATCTTCACTAGTCAAAGAATAGCGAAGGATTACATGCAGCACATTTAATAGAAGTAGTTGCTTTGTCTATTCACCTGATGTGTGGAAATCTTCCATCAAGCCCTCCTGTTCTGTTTCTAGAGAACTACACCGTGTCTGAGTCGGGGGGGAAGACTGAGTCGGTGGCCACGCTCCAACCGCAGCCGTCGCTCAGCTCCATCCAGACCAGCTCGCCGGGGCCCAAACGCTCGGGCAACACATTGAAGAAATGGCTCACCAGCCCTGTGCGCCGCCTCAGCCACGGCAGCAATGTCAAGAAGATTCCCAACAAGAAGAAACGCGACGCCCGCAAGAGCATCGACCTTGGGCCGCCCGAGGCACAGGATGAGGAGGTGAGCTGGTGGGGAAAATACTGATGAGACACCTGTGAAGGAAGTGATGGTCTGTCTGAGCTCATAGTAGTCCCTCAGGTAGTAGTGGACTGTCACATCTGGCCCGAATCAGGTATGGGTCAGGGCCAGATATGCATGCGAGTCAGACTGGTTAGGTAAGTTTAGTTTCATCCTAAACCGTCTATGTTGCAAGATCACGCAGATATAGAGGGCAGATAATTTCAGTGATTTTTCCTTTGCTTTATAGCTACTTTTTGTCTTCCTGCTGTAATTAGCTTCGATAAAAAACATTATCTTATGTCCGTATTCTGCTCTAATTTTAAAATGGCCTGTATGTTGTAGCTTTACCAAAGACAAACTCTGACTCATGATTGGTCCTCACTGCGGTCAGTGACCTTGCCCCCTAAATCACATGGGTGTTCATGAAAAGCTTGTGCTAACTACAGTTCCCATTGTGGAGTTTAGAGGAGGGAGAAAGTCAAGATAAGCCACATGACAAGTGCCTCATGTCTGATAAGCCATTTTCTATGGAAGATTTAAAATTAAGATACACATATGATAGCATCAAACCTCTTTGTCATGCATTTCCAATGAATTGTTTCTGATGACTGCAGTGGCTGCAGTGGAATACCCACATTGTTTTAATTCATCAATTAATCAATTAATATGGGGACTTTTCTTAACCGTGTCGCCCTTGGACATTATTTTTAAGACGTTTTAGAGAATCCCTATTCAAACTTCAGTTAATATCTCAGGAAGTGGCTCATGTTTTTCTCTGTGTATACAGTAATTAGTATATTAGTAGTATGAGGGTAGATGTGTAGTCCATTATTAAGTGTTCACCGTAGCTTTTTTAGCCGCTGGCCATGGTTTTGTATTTTAGTGACATTTTGCAGAGAAAACTAGCCCCCTTGTTCTCCCAGTGCTCTGGAGCAACATAGTGTAAAGAGCCTGTGTCTGGCTCAGAAAGTGGCTATAGTGATACTGAATGCGATCGGTGGGACTTGATTAGCCCATTGGAGACTTCCTGCTCCACAAGAGCTACACACAACACAGTCTGACGACACAAAGAGTTACTGTGAAACGGGGCAGTTTGTGTGAACTTCACCACAATAGACGGTTTTAAAGTGCCTGCCTCTCACCCCCCCCCTACTCTGACTTGCTTTCCCCTTCTGTGCTCTCTTCTCTCTCTCTCTATCTCTTTTTCTCTTTCTCTTGCTCACTCTTTTTTAACTACACTCTCCCATTTTTCTCCTTCCCTCTCGCACCCTTTCTCCTTGTTACTGTGTGGTTGTGCTCACCCTCCCTTCTCTCTCTCTCTCTCTCTTTCTCTCTCTATTTTTGCTCTGTCCCTCCCTCCATGCAGAGAAAAGAGGAGTTGCCCAAGTCGTCAGGCATGCAGAGCGGAGGAGAGGAAGAGCCTGAGGATGACTCCCACACCCCTCTCCCACCTCCCATGGAGATCATCAAAGACCCCTCAGCCCAGGAGGAGAAGGTAGGCTACAGCCACCACTTACCCACTGCATGACGGCTGGCATATCTAGCCGTTTGGTGGAAGTATTGTGCATCATTCACCACCCATCTCCCATCACAAGGGCTGAGCAGACATGAACTGTCACTCACTTTGTCATCTCTAGAATGTTCTATTCTGAAATGGTAACCTGTATCACCATTCAAACTCATGCTAGTCATGCTCACATGAGCCTATGGACACATACAGACACACATGCATCCGTGCTGACATTCCTGAGAGGATTTATATCTCCAGTCACGGGCAGAGGGCTGCCATCTTTTTTTGTGTAATATTTTCATCCTGCTTTCTCTCTTTTTCCTATCTCTGCTACTCTTTATGCAGTCTGTCTTTCTCCTCTTCTTTTCTCTTCTTTCTTCTCTTCTCACTCTGTGCTGTTGTCCTGTTTTCAGCTGTGGGAACTTCATGCTGTGGTCTAACTAACATACTGTGTTTTTTCACTTTCTCATCCTGGCACCTAACACTGCACTTAAGCCATTTCCACAGTACAGAGCAGTCTCTTTTGTACACAGTTTTGAGCCCTTTTGTGTTTAGACCATTTTGCACAGAAAATTATTTCACTTCCAAGTAGTTTGCTGACTCCGATGGCCATTGTTTTTTTATGAAAACAACAACAAAAAATGTATTGATCAGACTTTCCTCTGCAATAACATGATTGGTGTATTTGCTAAACTGATGTTTACAGTATTTTTAAGACATGTATCCATGTTCATAGTCATTTACTATCTTAGGCTCTTTTCACAACAATGGCCATGGGCAGTGCTTGTCACTTCAAACACACGCAAACTACTCTTTGCCAAGAGACAAGCGCTATTCTGTTTCCCCACCTAGTGAGCGTCTTGTGAACACCCCAGTGGTGCCGAGCTCTTGTTGATTAACATCCTCTCTCTTTCTTTCTCTCTCAATCTCCTCCCTCCCTCCTTCCCTTCCTTCTGTGTCTCTGTCCCTGCTAACGTGGCCTTCCTCTTTTAAACCGTGCCTTGCAGTCCTCCTCACTGCTTGCTGCACGCCAGGGCTCCACAGAGGTCCCCAGTGCCGCCGAGCTTGTCAGTGCAATAGAAAAATTGGTCAAAACCAAGATGGTAAGTGTGTGCAGCTGGGGCCATTCAGCGGAAAATAAGCAGATTCACACACCTGGCACCACAAGCCACAGGCACCACTCTCTTTCTTTAGAAATTCTTTGTGTCTCCTCCATGCTCGCTCTCTTTCTGTTGCCTGTCGTCTTGACTAACCGTGTTGTGCATGCTTAAAGGAGCTGGAGTTCGTCTTGGTGCTTTTCATTTTTATTTCAATTTCAAATGTTGTTTTGGACTGTATGGAGAGCAGTGTTTTGAGGTATATTTTGTGGTGTCTGTCTTCATTCACAAACTATGATTAGAAAGATGACTTCATTTTGAAATACATATCTGTATCAGAAATATTTACCTTTATTCAAACCAGTATCTTACTGTAACCCTGCTGAAATTCATCTGGCAGCAGATTGTTGTTATGCTTGCACAGTACAATACAGATGTTGACACACTTGTTTTATTCACATTTTATACATCTCTTTAGTTGCCTACGTAATTTTGGCAGAAATCCATTCTCTTTCAGGTTAGAGAACCTGGATCCGCATCCATGACGACACTAAATTCCTATTGATCATTTTAAACAAGATCAACTGGCAACTATCTCCCTCTTGGAGGCATTTTAGCACCTTGCCCACCTTGCTTATGGATAAGCCTCATCTGATTTTGTGTGTGTGTGTGTGTGTGTGTGTGGTGACAGACTCTGGAGCCAGGCGCATACCCAGGGTTCAGCCCATTGAGCCCCCCTGAGCAGCCCACTCCCGCACAGCCACGCAACCCTGAGCTGGAGCAGAAAGCCAAAGCCATGCGGGGCCGCATGTAAGGGAACCCACCATACTTCTCATAGACATCACTAAAATAAATAAAATGTGTTGTTTTTATGTTATTATTTGCCTGAAATGACCTACTCTCTAGACTCAAGACTATGGGACCCATGTGTCTCCTCTTTGGGTGTAGATTCCCAGTAACTCAGTAACTAGCATCTCACTAATCTCACAGACAGCCATGTCATTTTACACAAATGACAGCATTCCTGTGATAAGACACACAGGCAGTCAGTATTCAGTCATATGACATTAGCAAACGTTTTATATGTTATATTGCTTGAATATTCCCACTCTTTGTGATTCGTAGAACGCTTGATGTACAATCAAAAATGGCTTAATAGTTTGACCAAACCTAATTGTTGTAGAATGTTTATTTGATATCCACTTTTGAGGAACATGTAAGGAAATGGCATTGTGCCAATGCAGTATTTGATTTTTATTATTCATACTTAACTTTAATCTCTTCTTTACAGGTTTGTGCTGAATGAGTTAATACAGACAGAAAAGGACTATGTCAAAGACTTGGGTATCGTAGTTGAGGTGAGTTACAGTATTTGCCTGCCCTTATGCTAACCTCTATGCATAGCACCCATGCAGGTAGGCAAAGCACAGTGATCTGTTTGTCCCAATCCTAGCCATAAAACAGCCTTTTCATTTGCATCAGTGTTGGGCTACTTGTCCACAGGCCAGCTGTTATACTTCATAAATAGCCTTCGCCCTAACCCTCAGGCTATTTGCATGTCCTTGTGTTAAGCTGAGCTGAAGCATGGAGACCGGGCAGCTCTGATGCCGCCACAAACATTGAAGTCAGCACAGTCCCTCACACACGTCTCACAGCTTTGTTTGTGGTAATTGCGTTAGGTTGTTGATACTGTCTGAGACAACATGGATGAATGAGAATCTTCACAGACATACGGTCTGAGATGTGCTCTCATGATGTGAGACCTTCCCCATGTCCTGACTGTTGTTTATCTATTGTCCTGCACAGGGGTTCATGAAGACGATAGAAGAGAGAGGCGTCCCTGAAGATATGAAGGGGAAAGACAAGATTGTATTTGGGAACATACATCAAATCTATGACTGGCACAGAGAGTAAGGCCTCTGTGTTTTAGTCCCTCCACAATATTTTTAGTTTTTCTGTGTACATCAGCAAATGAAAGAAGAGTAATAAAATAGAACTGACGTGTATATTCAGACTGTCACTGACCGGTGTCTTGTGTCTCCTAGCTTCTTTGTGGTTGAACTGGAGAAATGTCTGGAGGACCACAAACACCTGCCAGAGCTATTCATTAAACACGTAAGTTTGGAGGTTTTGACATGTGACAATGCAATGTGTCAGCCATTGCTCACTTGTGGTGATGACATTGTTTATGTGCTCACAGGAAAGAAGACTACATATGTATGTTGTCTACTGTCAGAATAAACCCAAGTCAGAATTCATTGTTGCTGAATATGACTCTTTCTTTGAGGTATGTACACTGCCATTTTATTCTAAAAAGCATATTCGCTAGTCAAGCAACATCTCTGACCATTCTTTTCTAATTTCCACAGAGTATACAGCAAGAAATCGGATCTAGGCTTTCAATCAGTGATTTTCTGATAAAGCCCATACAGAGAATCACAAAATATCAACTGCTTCTCAAGGTAGGAGGATCAAAAATGCCAAAAATGTTATCATTGTGTTCAAGTTGACACAAGTGTGAGATTGTCTTGTGTTTTGTTTCCATTTGTTTCTAGGACTTCTTGAAGTACAGCATCAAGGCAGGAATGGACTGTGAAGATATTGAGGTACAACCTCAAAGCACAATGTCTAAAAAGCTAAAAAAAACAAATCTGTACTATGACATTTGCACCACAGACATAATATGCAGCACCACTCAAAGTGTGTTGAATGTTGAATTTGTGTGTTTATTTTTGCAGAAAGCTGTTGACTTGATGTCTCAAGTACCAAAGCTATGTAATGATATGATGAACTTGGGCAGGCTTCAAGGCTATGAGGTAATTTTTTGCCCCGTCACATGGAGTCTAGACTGTCCGGATAAGCTAGAAGTGAACACATATTTGAGAGCAAGCGACGTGCAAATGTATGAAATTATCAAAAAAGACCCAAGACCTAATAAGACAATCGATTAGAGGTGTTGGTGAGAGATTGGACGTGCCCAGTCACACACTGATGGCCACTCCACCGTTTGTTCTTCCATGAGCTTTTTGACCTCCATTACGGACATCCATTTCCATTACACTGGAGGTATATTAAATCTCGGGACTCAGGAGATAAGGGCACATTCTCCATGCCTGGTGTAATTGGGTGGAGATTAGGCCTTGTGTTTGCCTGTGTCGTGACCCACTGCAAGGAGTGCGCAGTGAGTTTTATGACCGGGTGTGGAGAGAAAGAGACGAAGAGGGCCCAGGCTTGTGTTCATCCACACGGGTGTGTTGACACACCGATGACAGCCTGGCTTCCCTTAATGTCCTTGCGTTGACAGACTGAAGGACAAGTTTATTAATAATAATAACGCACTGTATTGATGTTAAGCTTTCATGTGTTTTCTATGATCTGTGAAGAGTAGCTCACATGCTTTTGACACTGTGCACCTGTGTAATATAACTCAAGGGAGGAATGCATTGACAGGCATGCGATGCATAATCATGTTAATCTAATGAGCTATATAGTGAGGGGGAGAGGGAATGAGATGGTTGTGTTTACAGTATGGTCTGGTCTTGCAGGGGAAGTTGACGAGCCAGGGCAAGCTACTGCAGCAGGAGACGTTCTTTGTGACAGAGCAAGACTCGGGCGTCCTGTCTCGCAGCAAAGAGCGCAGGGTCTTCCTTTTTGAGCAGATCGTCATCTTCAGTGAGCTGCTCCGCAAAGGCTCGTCCACCCCCGGATACCAGTTCAAGAAGAGCATCAAGGTGAGACGCCAAACTAAAACAATACTTTAACAGATTAAAAAGCTGAATATTTATTACTTCTACCCACATGTTAAAAACAAGACAAACCATCCTTTCTATTGATATAAGCATGGCTTGCTATCTTCAGAAAAATAAGCATCTGTGCGTGTGTCTCTGATAAGGTGAGCTACTTGGGATTGGAGGAGCACGTTGACAACGACCCCTGTAAGTTTGTGCTAACGAGTCGTGGGTCGTCAGAGCGTTTCACACTCCAGGCTGCCAACGTGGACATCAAGCAGGTCTGGGTCCAGCACATCACAGACCTCCTAGATGCCCAGAGCAACTTCCTATCTGGTAAGAATGGCACATCAAATGTTTTTTTAGCATTGACCTGAAAATGCTAATACACTATATCTTTCACACATACATAATTGTGAGATTTTCACTATACATTTCTTGTGTGTCTTTCCTAATCACCTGTGTCCTTACAGCCCTCCAGTCTCCCATTGAGTACCAGAAGGAGAAAGGTGGGTCTCACTCCCTGACCAGGAACTCGTCAGCCAGCCGTCCGTCTCAGCAGCCCGGCCGACCCAGCTCCACCACCTCCATCGGGGTGGAGAAGCCCCCCCTTTCAGGAAGGACCCCCACCTCTCTCAAAATGTCTACCTCCAACGGCAGCCCGTGCTTTGACCCCCAAAAACACAGCGAGTCCACTAAGGTGAATTTCCGTCTCAAAAATGGCTTTCCTGAACCTCGTCTAATATCATCACATGTCCTCATAAAAACACACACTGTCAAAACTCTCAGTGACTCTGCCTAATGAGAGCAGTGCTCTAACATTGGGCTATTATTAGTCTGTATCTTGGCCTAGTTTTCCCTCTCATCAGAACACCAGTTTGTTGATTTTCTTTAGAAAAATGTAGTGTCAGAATTCTGCAGTTTTACCAAATCTGTACAGATTCACCCAATTCTGAAATGCTGCATGATGCTGTGTACTTTATGTCAACTTGCAGTAAATCATTTAAGCTTTAATTGTGCTAACTCATTTCTAGTTTCGTTTTCAGTTTTCTTTCAGCTATTTGTGAAGCCTTGCATGTTCTCCTTTAACATTGGTGCATACGTTCCTTGTGTGTGTTTGTGTCTGTGTGTTACACGCTGATTCAGCAACATGACGGAGTCGGATGTAATGGGGTCTCTTCCACAATGATGGTGACACAGGACTACAATGCACTGAAAGAGAATGAGATCTGCGTCAGCCAGGGAGAGACGGTGCAGGTGCTGGCCACCAACCAGCAGAACATGTACCTGGTGTACCGGGCAGCCAACAGCCAGTCCCCCGCCGCTGAAGGCTGGCTGCCCGGCCACATCCTGGGTCCCCTCAGTAAAACACTCATAGACAGTGCTGATGGGAATATCAAGTAAGTGTCGCACAGCCACACCCACCACTGGACCTCTGGCTGGTAGAGCCAGGTGACAGAGGTGCAGGGATCTACCCGACTTTTATTGGAACTAACTCGGAAAATGTGGGACGAAGGGTGAAGTCTAATTCCATGTTACTTTCTATGGGCGTTTTTTTTTTTTCTTCTTCTTTTTTTTTCGTTGAGTAGTGAAGTCATTGCAAAATACTTGGACAGGAGTGAATGAACTTTAGGTTATTTCGTTTAGAAAAGAAGATGAACTGAGAGAATCTTACATCAATGTGGAACTCACTGGTCTGGACATTTATTTCTGTTTCTAACACCATTATGTTTTCTTTGTGAATTTTTGAAAAAAAAAAAAAACGGCCCTCTGATGGACTGAGGTCTATTTCTCCAAGTGGAGAAAGTTTATGTTATTGTCTGTGGCAATTTGTACAGATTGGGTTTTTTCTTGTTTTAATGTTATTTTTGAGAACTTGATTTCAGTTTTATTTTGATTTGATTGATTATCTGATATGTTGGCCGCTTACTGTAAATAATCTTCATTTGTTTACTGATACTCTCTCCGTACATTCCTGTATAAAGTCTTTTGCACTATTTAAGAGGATCCCTATTAATGAAGTCAGGTTGTGCAATATAATTATAGTAACAATGTTCAGCATTGTACTTGTAGTGTAACTAATAATTTTAAATGTATTATTTTAAATATGTAAAATAAAATTTTGACATGAGCATGACTTAACAAAGCCAAGAAAACGTAGTGTTATGTTTTGCTTTAGGGGACTCTTGATTACATTGTATGGAAAAGAAATCACACAGTTACAGTCAAACAGCACTTTTCAAATGTATTGCCATCAGTCAAAATTCAAATCTCTGAGGATTATGGAGTCCCCATATGATACCAAATTATCCCAATATTGAATTTAATGATCAGTCGGTGAAATTTAGATACTACGCATTCCATAAATTGCAAAGATTCAGAGCCCTATCAGAGTAGTAAATCTCTTTAGATATCCATGTAGGCTTTTTTTAAAAATAGGACTGAATCTGAATCTATAACCATTTAGAAAAAAATCTTTAATTCCGGTACCATCTTGCACAACTTTTTGAATTAAACAAATATGTTTGAACAGCACTATACATTTTGGCTCTTTGTTATGATTTTGTTGTTATGATTCCATTCATCATGTTTTGTTGTAGTGTACCTGTTTTTATTTATTTTCTACTAACCCTACTGGTCCTAAGCAGATTACATTTGTGCTCAAAGCAGCTATGAGTCTGAAATTTAGTTCTTGTTCATCCTGATGAAGTTAAGTCATAGTGGGGGTCTTTGAAGCCCAAGTTGCTTTGACACAAATAATGTATCCACCATGGTGTAAGACAACATTGAAATGGATGTGGGAGTTTCGTTGTTACATGCTGAGATAACAACCAAAATTATCCCCGCACATGTGGTGTGACAGTCAGTATTTAGACACATAAAGTAACAGTCTTTCAAATCTTTAGGCAACGTTATATTCCTGAAGGGATTTCTGTGATATTTTCTAAATAAAGAATGGTTACCTATCCTTTTCTCCTCCCAACCCCTTCACGTAATGTATCCGCTTTGACCATTGCATGTTTTGGTACAACAGGAAGTCTCTGTCATGGAATACCCTGCGCTCAAGAAAGCGGGCAGAGCAGGATAGCAGTGGCAAAAGTGAAGCCAAGCTTGAGAACGGACTTCCTCGGAAGCCCAAGGAAATACTGAGCACCAAGGTGGCAGTGAAAGTGAGTAAGCGGGCACCAGAGCCCCCTTGAATGCCTGCTGCCCCCTCACCTGTGTATGCGCACCTATTTCACGCCTGAAACCCTGACTGGGCACTAACCATACAACCGAAGCAAATCTCACAGCACTCATGTGAGAGGTTCTGAGTTTTGTGGTGTCATGAAATGTTGCATTATCCTGACCAGCTGTGAAAAAAGAATCTTCAATTAGAGAAGATTTGTTTAAGATATTTAGGACATATAGGGGTGGTTTCCCATAAAATAATTCCAGTCCTAGACTAGAATGGAACTTTCAAATTGGAAGATCCAAATTGAAAATAAATAGTATAGAGTCCAATAGTGAGAAGCTGGGCCAATAATCCCTCTGAGGATGAGCCGTCTCAACAGTGTTTTTGCATGTCTTGAAAGTTGTGATATTTAGGGTTTGTTCATTTGTAACCATTTATGAGATCTCAAAAAGGTTTTGGTGCATGTGCACATACTTAAATGAAAGCATCATGTGTGTCTATGAGGTCATATCATCATTAATTCAATTAATCTAACAGTTGCAATGTCACCATTACTCTTTACCCCATAACATTTAACATGACTGCTTATACTCATAATCCTGTTGTGGATCAACAAATGTGTTTAGTCATAAAGGACTCTTAAGTCCAGGTCAACAACTGATGTAATTTATTACACTTGACTGTTCATATTCCATCAGTATGGTTTCATTACACAAATGCTCTCACTTGATACGATCCTATCCATAATTATTATAACTAGCATCTATTACAGTACATTGCACCATAAGATTTTGGGCTGTTTGCAATAAAAAAAAATGTTTATTGATTTTCCCATCCTGAATGTGTGTAACATAAACACTACCACCAGAGAGGCTCTGCAGTAGTAGTATTGCCTACAGTGGGCCAAATGATGGGTGCTTTCCTCCACCGTCTGGGTAAGATTATGCATCAGGGAAATGCTGTATGTACTGATGTGTGTTCCCGCGTCTCCCTCCTCTCCTCTGCTGCTAAGTGCCTGAAACCCACATAAGGACAAGGGGGAAACCTGCTCACCTGTCTAACCGTCCTTTCTCTCATCCTGCACCACAGGAAGCACACAGTTCAGAGGAGTCAGAATGCGATGACGAGCTAGACCCCAAAACTAGCATGGAGGTAGTACTTCCAATAGTCCGCCATGCATGCAGCCCCTGGCTGTGTCTGTGTCTGTGTGTGTGAGTGTGTGTGTGTGTCTGCTGTAGTGTTTTAGTAGGATAGTGTTCATTGTGTCTAGTATTTCAGGCGTGAACTAGCTACAGGTAATAGTTTTCTAGCCTTTGTGATTGTTTTTGAAGATGAGTTTTCTCTGGTTTTATTACTATTTTTGCAATCTTTTTCTATTCTAATGCATTTTTATCTTCTATGTATTTTGTTTGAATCACTAATCTAAAGATTTGTGTTTTTTATGACATCAAGTTTTAAGTTACGCATGTACTCACATAAAACGAACAGTGAGCTACTGTGTTTTCTGTCACTCATAGTATCTGCTTCCAAATCTGTGTCACTAATTTGTGATGCTATGTGGTTTTGATTGTACTTTTGCACATGATTGAATAACCAGTGTGGTGTTGCTATATACAAATTGTTCTGCCTAATTACTCTCCAATGGCAAGTATTCTAATTTTATCAGAAGAATTTTGGTTACAACAAACATGGACACACACACATTTTATTTATTATTTTTAGTTGGTCTAATTAAGTTAAGTTCACCATCATGATGACTGTTTCCCTACATGTGAGAATAGTGCCCCTCAGTGGCCAAGTTGTGCAATTAACCAACAGTGTGACGGGTGAAAATATCACACTCTGACCTTAGCCTCTATCTTCAGATAAGGTTTAAGTTTTAACGATGATTTATTTGCTTTGCAGCTACTGAACCCCAACTTTATTCAAGAAGGTAAGGATTTACCCTCAGAATGGGCTTTTTGCTTGTTAGAGTGTTCCAGAATGAACACATCACATCCAGAATGATTGAAAGAGGGAAATAAATGTTAATCCACTGGACAAATATGAATCTTTTGTATCATGTATTGAACTTTCAAAAGTGGCTCCAGAGTTCCTGATTCCTCTGGCTGATGTGACGTGTGCGTTTGGAGAGACTGTGGTCCTATGCTGCAAGGTCTGTGGGCGCCCAAAGCCAACCATCACTCTCAAGGGACCAGATCAAAGTCTCATAGTAAACAGCAGCCGATTCACAATCAATATCAGGTAAAGCTTAATCAATGATAACTATGCTTAGTTACTCTCCTCCAAAATAATTTCCAACCACAAACTTGTTGACAGACTGGTGTATTATAAATTCAAGTACAGGGCAAGTTTTTTTTGTAATTTCTTTTTCTGTACAATTCTTTCCTGAAATATTCTGAATAGGGTTTAAGGTCAAGCTCCTTGTCTGAGATCCTGGTAGCAGAGCTGTGTGGTTTTTAGGAACGGGTAGCGCACTAGGTGCCAAAAGAGACGGGATCTGGAAGGTTCTCAGAGATTTTTTTTTTTTTTTTTTTTTTAAATCCTGTGGGAACCAAGGGCAGATCAGTGCCTCATGAGAAGTCAGCTGTGAAATCTCTGTTATATCACAGCTGACTTGGTCACAGTGAAGGAAGAGCATCACATGCTTTTCCCATTCAATAGACCACTTCACTGTGCTGGCACAATAAGGGGCGATTTCAGGATGATGTCTGCTGCAATACTATTGAGATCTTCAGACGGGTTTTTGCTGTCAGATAAAAGTGGTTAGCTATCTATTTCAATCTGTTTGAAGCAGCTCATTATTATTATGACATTTCCATTTTCTCGTAGTAGGAAAATTGTTCAATATGCACTTTGTAAAACAAAACCAGTTGTAATCTTGCTAATCTAAGGTCTAGCGTAAATAAGCAAGACAGACTGGAGTATTAAACGGGAGAAGGTCTTGGGCTTGTCGGATGGAGGACCTAATTAAGAGCTCTTTATATCCCACAGCTCCCTGATAGTCATCCTCTTACCAGTGGCTTTGAGTTATGCCATTCTGTTTCCCCTCTCAGGGACACAGGTGATATTCTGTTGAAGATCTGTAACCTGTTGCCTCAGGACACAGGAATTTATACCTGTGTGGCTGTCAATGACCATGGCACCGCCTCTTCCTCTGCCTCCATTAAAGTTCAAGGTAAGGAGAAGAAGAAGAGAGAGAATGACACACAAGGTCACAGTTAACAGACAATATGAAGTAAAAGGGAAGAATAAGAGGTGATACATTTGCACTGTTTTAAATAGGTATCCCAACAGCGCCTGCACGACCAGTTGCCCAAGAGGCAAGCAGCTCTGCAGTTATCGTCCACTGGCTCCCGCCGGCCAGCTCGGGCAACTGCTCTGTGTCCAGCTACACCGTAGAGTACAGACAAGA
The DNA here is from genome assembly GCA_027481765.1 of Tenualosa thibaudeaui. Classification (NCBI taxonomy): domain Eukaryota; kingdom Metazoa; phylum Chordata; class Actinopteri; order Clupeiformes; family Clupeidae; genus Tenualosa; species Tenualosa thibaudeaui. The sequence continues at coordinate 1,071,745 of JAIFZK010000010.1, read as the reverse complement.
GGGTAACATCTGCTTTTTATATCATATACACTCAGCCAAGCTGCTGTCTGTCTCAGCTCACACAGTTTTAAGCCTAAAGGACCAAACTTGTGCTCCTGATCCTTTTAGACTCGCTGGTTTGGCAACAGTCAGTCTCCACGTCAGACGTGTGTGTGAAGATTGAAGATCTCATCCCCGGTGGGCACTACCAGTTTCGGGTCAGTGCTAGCAACCCATGGGGAATCAGTGCACCCAGCGAGCCCTCCAACATGGTCACTCTGCCCAGTGGACGTGAGTCACATTCTGTGTGTCTTTGTGTGTGTTTGTTTTAGGAAGAGGAGGGGGTGGAGTAACTTACATATTTTTTTGTGTAATGTGGACTATTAACCCTTTTTCTAACAATTGTCTTTAAGCCTCTACATACGATGGGATGGGGATTCAATGGAAAGATCATTTTGAGTCAGCCTTCACAGAAATGTCTGAAATTGGGAGGTAGGACATTGTAATGCATTTCCTCATTCTTTCATGTCACATACACTCTTATAAACTGAACTCCATTGCCCCTCCCCTACCTGCTTGCCGCTCTGACTACAGGGGCCGATTCTCTGTGGTAAAGAAGTGCCTGAACAAGGCCACCAAGAAGGAGGTGGCTGTGAAGTTTGTCAATAAGAAGATGCAGAAGAAGGAACAGGTGGCCCACGAGGCAGACATCCTCAAACACGTGCAGCATCCCCAACTAGTGGCCCTCACAGATACCTATGAAACAGCCACTGCCTATGTGCTGGTACTGGAACTGTAAGTCCCCATTTTTTTCCTAGCAGCGGATCGGTAGTAGGTCAGTAGTTTTGCGTTGTGGTAAATCTGTGCTTTTTTTCCCTTAGCTTGGAGGATGGGCGACTTTTTGACTACCTAGTGGCTCACGATGAACTGATGGAGGAGAAGGTGGCATATTTTGTGAAGGACACCTTAGAGGCCTTGCAGCATTTGCACACCTGCAGAGTTGCTCACCTTGACCTAAAGGTGGGTTAATGTTACAAATAGCTTTCCAGCTGGCACATGACCCACATCCTAAAGTGGTGTAACATTAATCCTATGTCACTGTTTTTTTTCTGATTCATTTCTATAGCCTGAGAATCTCATGGTGGATCTACATGTACCAGTTCCCTGTGTGAAGCTCATTGATTTTGGAGATGCTATTCAGATCTCTGGACACCGCTACGTACACCTGCTCCTTGGCAACCCAGAGTTTTCCGCCCCAGAGCTGATCCAGGGCACGCCAGTGTCCCTGACATCCGATGTGTGGAGCGTGGGCGTCCTGGCTTACGTCATGCTGAGCGGAGTGTCCCCTTTCCTCGATGAGAGCCTGGAGGAGACCTGTGTGAACATCTGCAAGCTGGACTTCTGCTTCCCCGAGGAGTACTTCTGCGGGGTCAGCCAGGCCGCACGGGACTTCATCACCTCTACGCTCCAGCAGGACCCCCGCAAGCGGCCCACGGCCACTTTCTGCCTGCAGCACCCCTGGGTGAGCGCCCACAGTGGAGACTACTCCAAGACCCCGCTGGACACGGCCAGGCTGGCCTCCTTCATTGACCGGCGTCGGCAGCTGCACGATGTGCGACCAGTCACCAACATCAAAGGTCTGGTGACGAGCAGCATGGGTCATACCCTATGAGGAAGATGCCTTTGAAGTGTCCAGCCTGCAGTCTTTGTGGCAGTCAGATTATTTGGTTGCCTAAAACACTATAAACAGAACAAATGTACAATATCTGTAGAATGTGTGCTCAAACTAGAAAGACATGCATCAGAAATAAATATTTAGCACTTTGGACTTGAAATAAATAAATGAATGAAATAAAATGTACAGTACATACAGTTTACCTGCTATTTTCACATTTGGTCCCCTTGCGATAACAATGAAAGAATGTACCTAGTGCAACTGACTGGTTAGTGTATAATGTTCATATTGCTGTTCTGACTGTATACTATACTGTAACTACACCATAACATGGCCAAACACTATCTTTACAGCTGACCTCTGTTTCAAATGCTTGTCAATGGTATGATTTAGAGCCGAACAACAACAAAAAAATGCTTCTGTTATTGTTCCTGTATCCTTGCAACAGTATTTCAATGAACAGTTCTGGATGCAGAAAGGATTGTTGCTGGTTATAGGTTTCTGTCATAGAATCAAATAATAATCTTGAAGTACAGTTCATCATGGCAACCTTTCTAATTATGGGCAATGACGCATGATGACTACAATGACTACAGCCAAAAATAGCAAATGCTAAAATGTTGTGTAATCATTCACATCATACAAATACAATGGCATTTTGTTGGCATTATAAATGTGGCTAAATGTCCTTTCCATTGAATTGCCCATTCATATAAAATGTATGTATCTGGGTCAAGTGACTAGATTAAAAGACCACATGTGCTTCCACGGTGGCCTTAAATCATTCCACATTTCACGTGTTTGTGAAAAGCAATGCTGATACATGTCCTAGTCCCTGAGTCTGAAATCCAAAACTGAATGGAAAAGTCAGAGCCTTAATACTGTTTATTTTTTTTGTAACAATTGTAGCTGTGCCTCTAATGTCAAATCAATGTTTTCGTTTCACAGACACAGATTGTTATTTAAAGACATCACCATGTTTTCTAATCCATTTTCAGATGCCGTTTCAGACATGTTTTTAACATTTAAAAAATTGGGAGTTGTTGTTCACAGGGATTGTTACAGGTATCACAATTGTTCACAGGGATTGTTAGAACATTTTTACAGGTTAGAATGATGGCTTAGCTGAACTGTATTTGAAAAAGAGGTGTGAGGTGAAGCACTTATGTTCCTTGACAAGCCTACCTGTGGAGCTATGACATTTAAGGGATTGCCAATTTAGCTAATCTAATGGAAAGTCATTGTCACTGTCCCTATTGAAGAGCAATGGTTCTCTTTCATGAGCTCCAATTTTACAGTCAATACTTTACATTACTGCAATTCTCAGCATCACACTGCATCATGGTAAACAGGGATTGTTTATATTTAGGCTAGTAGTGATTTGTGAACAAGGCAATTACTAGTCGTAGCAACAGGTGATATTGTGCAGAGAGAATTGTCATTCTGTTTTGGTTTTATTTAATTGTGTGGGCTGTTTATTTTAGCTGAATACAAGAATGTTTTTGGAGTTAAGAATGATATCTGTGGGGTATACTACAAATCAAGGTTACTGGCTAACCCAGGTATCTTCAGGAGTAACCATTGATCTCCAAACAACACGTCACTGCAGAATCAACAGATGTTCAGTGTGGTGATCTTTTGGAGATCAGTTGTTACTTCAGATGTTACTTGGGTAACCAATTACCACACTTCACAGTATAGGGCCCTGGTTTTGACTGAGTAGATTGTATCCATCTGTTCTACATAGAACAATTGATTCCACAACAATAGCAAAATAATGGTAGAAAACAGAACATGTTGAATCACAACTAGGCATACAATGTCAAACATCATACCAGAGTAAGGTTAAGCAAATTGTGGTCATGGACATTTAATTAATTATGTTATTCAGATTGGTGTTACACCATTAAGTGGGCTCTTATGGCTACACATTTCAATCTGTGACACAAAAGAACCCAGCTTTCTGCATTGTTGAATATTGCAGGGAGATTGCATACCCTCTTGAAATGATGAACTTGCATAGTTGTCTTGTTCATGTTAACCCTGTACATTTCTAGCTTATATCTCATGTGGTATTGGAGTGTACATAGGTCTGTGTAAAATTTGCCAGATGGAAATATCCTTTCTTAAATGATACAGGCTGTTTGTTTGTTACTGAATGTTTAATAAACAGTGCTTGTTTATAAAAATAATTCCAGCAACACTTGTGTAACCTGTGTCTGGAGAGTTGACTTGATTTACAGCACAGATATTAAAGCTAATGTACATGTATGTTTGTAATTCAATCAGCCACTGATCTTACAGATTGTGCTTTCTCTGTCACCCCCCCCCCCAACCCTAGGGTGACAAAACAGTATTGCATTATGTTTTGCTAAACCTGTCTGATTAATATGTTAAGCATGACTCAAACATAATTCTTTTTCAGTAATTTAATAAAAGAGGAAGTCTCTTTCACAAACACACACACGTCCACGTGCGCACACACGCAAACAGGAGGTAAAAGATACTACGCAGTTTGAGCCTTTGTGAAGTGCGTTGCAACTTATGAAATACAGAAAAAACACTAATTACGCAATCCAGTGTATTAATCATGCCCTATTAAAATAATCAAAATAATCAAAAAGCCCTGCATTTCAAAAATCCTAGTCCGACGCGAGCCAAAAAGGCGCCCAGATGCACAGCAATATGTCGCATTTTCGATAGGTGGCAGTAAAGGTCTATTTGAACAGGTAGTGAATCGTTGTTGACTATTCAAGAAGAAGAAGTTTGCACTGTTCATGGTGCAGTTTATACTGAAGTCCCTGAAAATGGATCAAAGTAAAGTTAGTCTTGATAGTTTAATACTAAAATTACATGATGTCCAGGCTGTCAAATTTGGGAATTTCAAGCTGAAGAGTGGAATCACGTCTCCGATTTACTTTGATCTCAGAGTTATTGTTTCTTATCCATCTCTCATGAATGAGGTGAGAATTTCGGTAATTTAGCACGTGTTGGTCTGAATGGTGATGCCACAGTGTTTACCAGACTTGTTGACAGCGTTATGTTATCAGACGAAGACATAATTCTCCTTTCATTTGCTTACTCTAATAAAAAAATATTTCTGAGTAGTTATTTATTATTATTATTATTATTATTATTGTTGTTGTTGTTGTTGTTGTTGTTCTGAATCGTTTTTGGCCAATCAACTTGTAGCTGGCGACTCTAATGGGATTGGGAATGGACATGATTTGGAATTGATGTACAGTAACGTTTTATCGCGGCCTATTTATTTGGTTAACATCTTCTTTTATGTCACTGACAGGTGTCAAGTCTTTTGTTTCTGCGTGCCAAAGAGGCGGGAGTGATTTTTAATTCCGTGTGTGGCGTTCCGTACACTGCACTACCACTGGCCACCATAATCTGTGCACAGAATGATTTGCCAATGCTCATTAGAAGAAAAGAGGCCAAGGATTATGGTATTACACAGACCTTACATACTGACAAGAATGGACTTGTAAATGTATGGGGTTCTGATTCTTTTAACTAGTGTTATTGTGTTGGGGCTTGGCGATATGGCAAAAAAAATGTAATATATTCCAGTACTGACCGATATTGATTTTTCTCTCGACTAGAGATGAGCGATCAATTGATTGGATGGGGCAGAACTGCATGACAACATATGTGTTTAAAGAATACTACATGAAGATGACATGAACATGAATGCACAAAATCTGAAAGAAAATTCATAATAAAAATAATTTGAATAACTGTCAAATGACAGGAATTGTGGTTGTGTCGATTAAGTTGTAGACTAATCACCCAGCCCTTGGCCTAAGTGTTATTGTGGCGGTTTGTGAAGTGTCTCTTCTTGTTTTCTTGATTTTAGGAACTGGGCGCATGATTGAGGGCACAATTAACCCTGGTGAGACATGTCTGATTGTGGAGGACGTAGTAACTAGTGGCAGCAGTGTGTTTGAGACCGCTCAGGTGCTTGAGAAGGAGGGCCTCAAAGTCACCGATGCTATAGTGCTCATGGACCGTGAGCAAGGAGGTCGGGCCAAGCTCGCTAAGGATGGCATCACACTTCATTCTGTCATCTCCATCTCCAAACTCTTAGACGTCCTGCTCGAGGCTGGTCGAATAGATGCAGATGTAGTCCAGAGTGTCCATTGCTTCATTCAGGAGAACAACACCTACAGACCAATAGAGAAGAATGGTTCTCCAGCAGCCAAGAAGCCATGCAAGAACCTAAGCTATGAGGCCAGGGCCCAGCTTCCACACATCCATCCAATGGCTTCCCAGCTGCTGAAACTTATGGAGGAGAAGCAGAGCAACCTTTGCGTGTCGGCTGACGTGACGGATGCTAAGGAGCTCCTAGAGGTGGCGGAATCTTTAGGCGCACAGATCTGCCTGCTGAAGACCCATGTGGACATCCTGCACAACTTCACCCCAGACGTCACCAGCCAGCTCAGCAAGCTAGCTACCAAACACCGCTTCCTCATCTTCGAGGATCGTAAATTTGCAGATATCGGCAATACAGTGAAGCATCAGTATGAAGGTGGGTGTAGTGTTCAGTGTCTGAGTTCCAATGTGCAGTCACCTACCCCCCAACCCTAATCCCTGAACCTCCCTCAACTAGCATGGATCAGATAATCATGAAACTGATTCAAGGCAGGCAAGTCTTTGAGGGTGTAGTGCTGTAGTGTAGTGTAGTGAGTTTGAACTTGGAGTAGGCAGGGATTAGCTGTGGTTAGTTTGTTTGTTTGTTTTGAAGTATTTGTATGTCCATTGTATTTACTTTACTTACATTGCATGTACTTATATTTGTGATGTCTGCTGTTTTTGAGTTTTGAGTGTAGTTTCGTGTGTCTGTCTGATACAGGTGGACTTTATCAGATTGCGTCCTGGTCCCATATCATAAATGCGCATGCAGTTCCAGGCTCAGGGGTGGTAAAGGGGCTTGAAGCAGTGGGCAAACCACTGGACCGTGGCTGTCTCCTTATTGCCGAAATGAGCTCTCAAGGCTCCCTAGCAACAGGAGCGTACACTCAAGCTGTGGTAAGATGCTTTTTTTCATGCAAGGATTTTTAGAACAGTGTACCCATTGGCATAATTCTAATCAGCCAAAAGGAAAACTATTACTCGTCAGCCACGCATGTCGCGCAATCTCTCTCCTCTCGCTCGCACACAAACACACAATAATTGTATAAATTATAATATATGTCTGTTATGTTGAGATTTGTTGAGATTCTGGCTATCTATGGACTCATCACTAAAAGAAATTCCTCTGTTGACACAGGTGAAAATGGCAGAGGACCATGCTGACTTTGTGTTTGGTTTCATCTGTGGCTCGAGGATCAGTGGCAAACCAGAATTTATTCACATGACCCCAGGAGTACACATGCAGTCAGGAGGTGATACCTTATAGATGCAGATCGCAGTACTGAAAAATTTTGTGTTTTGGCTCACAGAAATGACTTGTTCTAACAAAATAGGTTTATGATTATATTATATTGTATTTATTTATTTATTTCAAGTTCTAACCTTGCCACACTTTCTCAATCGTGTCTTGCATATGGCTTTGCCATTACAGGCGATTCCCTCGGACAACAGTACACCAGTCCTGAGGAAGTGATTTGTAAACATCGCTCTGATGTCATAATAGTTGGACGAGGCATCCTGGCTGCTCCCGATCGGGTGAAGGCTGCAGAGGCCTACAGAAAAGCGGGATGGGAGGCTTACCTGAACAGACTCTGACAAACTGATTTTTCAAGTAATCAGACGTCCATATGCTACATTCTTGATACAGCTAAATGGTGGGACACACATTACTATAGACCCAAGTATGCTCTTTACTTTTTTGGGGTGTACTGGTTCAGATTTTTAAACATCACCTCCATAACATAACCAGTAACGATATGTTTACACGGTTATTTGGTCCATATTTCACCTTTAGAATGCCCTACTCAGGTGTACTACTCAACAGTGTAGTTCCAGGCCCAATTCATTACCTCCACCTTATTACAGATTACTCCCTCCACTTTCTCTGCTTTGATTTGTATTGCACTAAATACTGATGAATTCAATGGAGTGTACCATTCTGCTGTTACTTTAATAAAAGGGTATTTTTCTTTCCTTTTCTGTTTACTAAAAACGTAGGATATGCTTTAAGACATTTTCATGATGACCTCTCGATGCAGCATCTAAATCAGCCCATAACATGTTTTTGCTTATTTGAACAACAAATATAATGTTTTCCTTCTGTTGAGTGTACAAATTTGGGTTGTGCTTTCAAGAACAGGATGTTGCAGTAGCCCCAAAGTAAACGTTAACCAGTAGGTGGTGCAAGGGTACCAGTTTTAATCAGTGCTAAATTTCCATTTCAAACTGGAAATACAGTTTACCACATTATTAATTTAAGTCACAATAGTAATTCAGTTGTAACATCCATGTAAATTAGCATTCTCTCTGGCATGAACATATTTCACAGAATTACAGAATATAAAAGGCAGTCAATGTCTCGCGCCTGTTTTTCTTAGTGCTACATTTTCAAAGCTGCAGAATTATGGTATGTGTGCAACATGCAGTCTAGTATAATGTCCCATGCTACATTTCAGTGGATCAGATTTTCATAGATCAGTCATATGCTGTTCAGTATCAATGTAATCCATGTACTTGAGACACAATCTGAAATATGAGGCTTGATCTCTCAGTGCATGTTAGGTAAGCTATGTAATATCCATTCAGTCACTATTAAAGTCATGGATTACTGTTGTATTGAAAAAAAAAGGAAAAATACCTGAGAAACCAGTCATACCAAACTATCCTTAACAAGTACATTTAATTACAGCAAAAATATGTATTATATTTATATAATATTTATATTTAATATAAAGATTTAAAATAATTGAATGAGTAAAACGTTGGTTGAATTTTGTTTGGGGTGAACACTGAATGAGACAAATATAAATATAAATTTGAAAAAGCAATGCAAAAATGTACACTGTTCACTGGCTCACACATAGCTGTCGCTGTGAATGTGTTACAGGCGACAGCCTGCACCTCCGGTGACTGGGTTCTAATTACTTGAAAAGGATGGTGAGTCACAGTAACCTTGAAGTCTGAATTCTCCGTGATAAGAACCTGTAGCATCACCCAAAATTTATTGTGAATGTGCTTACTTCAGTTTCTGCATAGGCCGACTGAATTTGGCTTGTAATATTTGTTGGTAAAGTTGCCTGTCAACTTTGTGTCCAAAATGGTTACCCGATTAGGTAATGGATTAGGCTTTTTTATTGAGTCAGGGGCATGAAAACGTCGATGAATTAACCTAAAGACGTAAAGTTTAGCATTCTTTTTTTGGACTCAATAGACAAGACATTAACAGGCGGAGGGTGCTGTGTTGATTTAATCTATTTTATTACACTATTCCACTTTTCATCCCAACTCGTGAACGTAATGGCCGTTATCAATATTCAGTGCAACCTGCCGCGTCTTGCTGGCTGCAGTGAGGGTGGAAGAGGGTGATTGGTTACACAGACATGCCATAGACGCTAATAATGACGCACAGTATTAATAAAACCCAACTTGCAGATTCCATATTATTAAAGTGACAAAACCGATTATTAATGGACATCAACAGATTAAATGGTAAACGCTGGTTAGAGGTGGGTGAACTATACGCGTTAACGTCATTTCCGACATTCTGGAGGTGCACTGCAGCCCTGATATTGACATCTGGAATATCAGCTCTCCAATATGGTCAACAATCTATAACAACAATAATAATAGTAATAATTATAATAATCAGATAATAATCATCATCCTCATCGAAACCATCAGAAGAAAAAGAGCAGAGGCAGAGTAAGACAAAAAAAGAAACCATTACTTCACTGTCCTGGATTTCTTTTCCCCACGGCTCTTTGCGTGTGTCGCGCCATTGCAACTGCCTATGGATGAAAACGACTGCTTATCTGATAAGTAGGGCGAATTAAGTGATAGGAACAGTGCTAAAACAACTAACGCTACTTTCTCATTAGGACAATAAGGACAGCTCGGCAATAACGGCCAGACAAAGGCTTGTAATATGCCTGTAATTATGAATGACCCATCTAATTTCTAGTACGACCTTAGCCCATAATTTAAGGGGTTTTAAAATCAGCATGCAATATGCTATAGGCAAAGCTAGCCTATTTTACTAAAGGACTGCCATGGTAAAGTGAAGAGAAAAGGCAGGTGGGTATAATATGCACCTGTCCTTCCCCCACCATAACAGGATAATGACGACATATTTCAGTGTAATCTCAAATGACAGTATTTGGGGCCAGCCAATCCTTTTGTTCCGTCGATTTTAAAGGAAGTTGGCGCGGTAGTTTGCATAGCCATGACAGCCAACTTACACAGGACCTCGTCGAATCCCTCCCGCCTCCTGACTCATGTGTAAATATTGGCTTAGAGCAACACGACAGGTGTCCTCAACAAGAGAATCCTTTCCCTTTAAGACCTGTCGACAAAAAGAAAAGAGACACAGTAGGACAGCAAACCCCTCTATATTAAGTTGACATGGCCCATTTAGGTTCAACTCAGGGGTCAAGCAGAGGATGGAGTCAGGTGAGTGAGTTTATAGAAAACCTCATATCTGGTTCCTGATGCGAGCAGGAAATTTATATCACAAATTTCATTTTCATTTATTTAGGACGAAAAGGATCGATGTACCTGTGGGCAGTAATGGCACGGACCTATCCGTAATTTCGACAGCATTCATACTTGCACTACATCTTGTGAGACGATGCTGACTGAACTTTTCTGTGGGAGCGGCTGTCTTCTGTATTTGCCTCACGCTGAGCCACACGCACAATACCTGAAGATGAAGTTTTGTTCGTTCGGCTCGCGTTAAGCAGGTACAGACGTTCAACAGCTTGGAGCAAAAAATTGTGTTTTATTACATTTTTTGGTTACCTTTACCTCGACGCAAAATAGCAGAAATTGTGCTCGGAATGTGACCCAATTCACCAGTGATTTGCTTAGCCTAAATGATGAAATCAGATGTTGCCATTTTTGTTCAAATTTTGCACAGTGGTAGATCTGTCAGTAGCCAAGCATTTAAGCATATGTTCATTGATGGGCGGGCAATGGGCATGGCACCAAGGCAATGATGAAATGCATGCAGGGCCTAATGTCAGCAAATTCATATTAAACTGTGTTCAGGAAAACAAAAAACATGGTTGACTTTTATATTGTTTTGAAATGAAGGTAGCCTACAACATCTGGATCTGACTGGTCCGTTGCAAATGGAAATGCATGCAAATGTGTGAGTACAGTCTTATAGATAGCCGACCATCTAAGACCACTCAGCCTCTCATCATTGGCATTAGTTTCTTACCATCTTGACTGGAGCCGTCCAAGGACAATGATCAGAAAATGAACATGCTTTTCACACTCAAGTAAGCCATACAGCAATATATGGCTGTACAATAGATTACCTTAACATTTAAGCCTCCTTAACAATTATAACTATTTTTAATTGACTGATTATTTAAACTCATAAAACAGCAGACATAGGCTTATGGAAATTTAAGACAGCCTTTTAAGAATCTGTTAAATACGTTAGAGCCCTGCCTGCTTGTTTTGGCTACATGACACAGTTTGGCAAATATTTATTTAAGACAGGAGAACATGAGTATACTGATCACATCCTGGTTACCATTTCAACTGCCAGCTAAGGTTCCCTCTGACATGGGAAAAGGCTAGTGTAAGAATTCAGTTTTCTGAGGGTGGGAATATTTCTTTTATCTTTTACATGGAAGAATGAAAATTATTCCTTTTCTGTGCTATTGTTGGACAAAAATGATTGTATTTTCAAGCAAGGTCCTTGGCAGACTCTGGTATCATGGAAAACTGTTCTGATCTAAAGAGCTGCTGTGCTGTGCTAATGTATCCTGTTACTAAGAGATTTTCCAGTGAACTATGCAAATCCTACTGGCTTATGGTGTATGTGGGTGGTGAAGCCGACTTGTTTTACCTGCTGCAATGAACTGGCCTTGGTTAAATCCTGTCCGCCATAGTCTGTTGCAGGCCATTCACAGAGCAGATGTCTGCTGCATGGTCTGCCAGAACCAGTTTGAATTTGCCCTCAGCTGGATTAGTTTCTATGGCAGCAGATACAAATGGGGAGCACAGGGTCATCTGTTGTCTGTTCACTGACTATACAAAAGGTGCTTCCTATATTAACATCAATTTGTGCCAGTATCACAATCATGTTTTGCGCTAAACAACAATTTTGTATTCCCAGTGACTATCATTTTTTTTTCTAACATGAGATTTTTTCTTGATTAGAGTCTGAGGACTGTGAAATTTACTAATCAAATTGGTAAACTGGATCTTTTTTTATCTCAGACATCTCACTAAAAGAACAAGCAACCTCAAAGATACGGAAACGATAAAATAAATAAATAAAAGAAATGACGCAAGGTTGTGCTCATACTTTGCTACAAGGTTGTGCTCAACATCTCAGTGCAGCATTTGTGCAGCATATGACCTGCTGTTGCCATGAACAATATGGAACTGAAACATGCATGCACACACACACACACATACACACACATGCATGGATGTATGCACAGACACAAAAGGTATGGATAAAATTATGAATAAAACTGAATAATTTTCTCGATTTTTAAGAAGTTGTACATTAACTAATGCAATGTTGTATTATCTCCCAATTAAAACAAAAAAGACTTTGAAATGAACTTAAAAGATTTACCTAAAATTTTGCTTCATCTCACAATCTGTGTTTGAGGACAAGCAATAGGTAGAGAATGCCCAGTGGCAGGTGCTCTATTGTGTAGCATGATAAGACACACACAGTAGGGCTGCGTTTCCTGGTCGGTGCTGGGTGTGCAGGATGTAAATGAGGGGAAGCTGTCTGATTTCCTAGTAAAATGAGGCCTCAGCTGATGGGCCGACAGATCTAATCATTCAGACCTGGGATCAAAGGCCACCAGCTGCCTTCGTACCAGTCCACCTGCCCTATGGTAAACACTGCTGCACAGGTGAGCATAATGGGTCAGATCAGATGGGTGTCTCACACACACACACACGTACACACAGACATTTTTGCATATGCATGCAGCAGTATTATATATTTATGGCTGCTGTCCATGTGCATATGAGTATCTTTGTCCAGTAGATATATCATTGCATCCATGCTATAAAGTTACATACCACAATATGTCATCTTAGACAGGTGCATGAGAAAATATGCTGGGTAAGTAAAATTAATAAATTTTGTCCCTTTGGATAATCAACTCTCATGTTTGGCTCAAATACAATGGGCAATATTTATCTCCTTATTTCTGCTTGCCAAACATGGTTCTTAATTTAACCTAAACACTAATGACTAGTGAAAAGATTTTAATATTCAGTGCTGATAAAAATGATTGGAATCTTGAAATGTGTGCATTAGATTATAAATGTAAGATTTTTTTGCAGTCAAATGTTCTGATTTGAAACCTTTTAAATAATTTGACTAAAACTGTGTGCTGTCTTCTGTATTTGTAGTACTGTGCTGTGATTACCCAGATCTGTTTGCAAACACATGAGGCCTGCAATGAAAGCACAGCGCATTTAAATGTGCTTACGTCACAAAGTAGCCTTCCCATAGCAGGCCCAGCTGAAAGCCATTAAATGTGCCATTCTATAAGAGAGAGCCAAGCCAAAGGACTCAGAGTTTGGAACCCATGGCCTGGACTGAGCCACTCATGGTGGACACCTCTCTCTCTCTCTCTCTGCTCAAAATGTCCACCACTGGGCGTCTAATCTCACTCAAATGCCCTCCCATTATCCCTGTTTTCCAATCAAACTGTCATGTCAGTGTGTTGCTATTGTGCCCTGTTGGCGGTCAGGCACGGGGCACCCAGGACCTTTCTGATGAGTCAGTGGATCTGGTGGCTGCCACAATGAGCCTCTGCGTGGAGCCACAATGGCAAGTCTAATGCAGTCTTTCAGCCCCCCACCCCATCGGGGGGGGGCTTGCTGAGTGTGCAGGGCTCGTGTGCATTCCACGCCTGCCGAGGGGCCCGTTCCTATAAAAACACTGGAGAAAGGCTGCAGCCCGACATTGATTAGACTGGATCTGTCCCACCTCTGTACGTGAGTATGCCACTGTACCCACTGTCTCAGTCAACAACATGTGAACATCTGGTTCCTGCACATTGGCAAAGAGTACAAAGCAGCTCTATAAACAAAACATAGATTACATCAAAAAGAAAAAACATGAGTGATCACTCTTGAATGATATTACATAGGTACTCCTTGTCCAGGAATCCAGGTTCACATCAAGGTTATCTGTGAACGTCTTTTTGGTCTCCCTCAAAAAAGCCTGGGTGACTTACTGCTGGTCTTCCTTGTTGCCCTTAATGGTAGAGAGACTGGTGACGACACAGCAACCATGAACACACAGCAACAGATGATGGAGCAGACGGGACAGTGGAGAATCACTGTCTGGGAAGAGGAGAACTTCCAGGGCAAGCGCTGTGAGTTCATGCTGGAGTGCCAGAATATCATGGAGAGAGGCTTCCAGAAGATCCGCTCCATCAAAGTGGAGAATGGCGCGTAAGTCTCTTGCTGGATTTGGACTGTACTCTTGACGGAGGAAACCATGAAAAAAAACACTGCAGTGTGCACAGGATTATCAGGTTTGAAATGACTGCATATTCCTGGATTTGAGTCGTGGACAGGAGTCACTACAGCTGTGTTGCACAATGTCACACTGCACTGTTCCATGCCGGTCTGTAAGGAAAGTGCTACAATTTTAAATGACCAAGAACTGGAGGACTGCATATCCTTGATGGGATTTTATTGTGTATTTTCCATGTCCATTCACTGTGAATACTATTTAGTTATCATAAGGCACTAAATTGAGGCCTTATAGTTACAGTTATATTACTCAGAAATGTGCTTTTTAGGTACTTCATATATTTCTGGCAATATTCTGGCCTAATTCTGTCTTACACCAATAGTCAGGATGTAATGAAAAGAAAAGGGAATTGTAATGTTTTGGCAAATGAAATGCAGGGCGTAGTTGTAACAGAAAGCTGAAAGGCCAGCTGTCTGATATGAAGACAAGAGGTGGAGTAACTGATTGCCAGACAAAGGCCTTGGGAAAACAAAGCATGGAGAGAACATGTGCTGTTTGCTTTAGCCTTTGTGATCCAATCAGCAGTGCTCCACTCGGCAGTGGGTGCTGGGCATTGTGGTCTTGCTGTTTGATTTTTGATTTCACCTGCCAGCAGAACCTCCCAATCTTAAACATTTCTCTCTCTCTCTCTCTCTCTCTCTCTCTCTCTCTCTCTCTCTCTCTCTCATTCTGCCTACCTCTCTCCATATTCCAGCTGGGTAGGGTATGAGTATCCAGAATTTCAGGGTCAGCAGTTCATCCTAGAGAAGGGTGATTATCCCCGATTTGAAGCCTGGAGCGGAAACAGCAGTTACAGAACTGAGCACATGCTCTCCTTCAGACCAATTAAGTGTGCTGTAAGTTTCATTCAAAGAGCATTGGTTTAATGTCCAAGGTTGTGTACTGTACCCTGATATTCACATACATATATGTACATTCCCTGATACACACATACAAATATGCATGCTCTCTCTCTCTCTCTCTCTCTCTCTCTCACTCTCTCTCTCTCTCTCTCTCACACACACACACACACACACACACACACACAAACACAGACACATAGATACTGATAATGCTGTCATTATATATACAAAACAAGCTTTGCGAGGATTGTTTCTGTGTATTTTTGACAGCTTGAACCCAAGTGTAATCCAGCATAAACACACTTCTTTTCCTTTGCATGTTTGTGTACACATTCATTAAAACGTGTATTTTTTAATATTCTGTTGTCTCTATTTTGCCAGAACCACACTGACAGCAAAGTGACTCTCTATGAGTGTGAAGACTTCCAGGGACGCAAGTTTGAGATATGCGATGATTACCCCTCTCTTCAGGCCATGGGCTGGTGCAGCAAGGAAGTTCCCTCAATTAAAATCAATTCTGGAGCGTAAGTGAAAGTCACACACAGCACATGCATTTCCTGCGATACAGCTTCATTCCTAATCTCCACACTATACATTCTTCATTCTACTAGTTCATTGCACCATGCAATTTTTACTGCATTAACATGGTCCAAATTACATTTTACTGCAGGAATATATGTTCTCTGTACTTGTACTTGGTTTCCAGAAGACCATGGTAAAATGATTTAATGCCCAGACAAGGAAGGGATGGAGGGGGTTATCTTGTAGACCTTTCACAGCAGGTGATAAATGAAACACTGGCCTTTCCCTCCACAGCTGGGTAGCCTATCAGTTCCCTGGTTACCGTGGATACCAGTACATCATGGAGAGAGACAGACGCCAAGGAGAGTACAGAAACTACAATGAGTTCAGCACCCAGGCCCATACCAATCAGGTCCAGTCTATTCGCAGAATTCAGCAGTAAGTCCAGAGGCTGTTATGTACCTACCATGCCATAAGATGTATTAAAATAGGCAATAAAGACTTTATTCAAACTATGGGAAAAGAGTGCTTGTGACAATTCCTTGCTTTTATATCCAAAATAGATTTATTCTCTCATCAAAAGAACTGGACCTGCCTTGCTTATCATTTCTTTTTCTTACCTTTTTTGTGTCAACAAGGACAGACGTTTACTTACACTTACAAGCACTAATGACCTACGTTAACTTTTCATGATTTAATATTAATTTATGATATTACCAAACCTTTTTCTGAAACATTAATATATTACCTGTGTTTATATATTTATGAAAACTGACTGCCTCTTTTAATAAAGTACTTACAACCAGAATATTTACATATTATATGGAGACATTTATATGTTAGAACAGGATGTGTCTTGTTCATGTCAGATTGTATTTTCTTCCCAATAAACAAAAGCACGAGATGACAAGCTAATGTTTCTACCATTTGTTGTTGCAATGTTATGTTGTGCAGCATGCAATATTGAAAAAGTTCTGACATCCCTGGAACTAAGATGGTATCTGTCAAAATAGCAGCCTATTTTATGAGACTGTTTTTGTTTGTTTTCAGCTCTTTTTACAATTTACAGTGAATTTTGATAGTCTCTGCTGTTGTGGGTTAACACATTTATCCACATCATGCACATCCAGTTTATACATACATTGGGGAAGACAACCTATACTGAACACGTAGGGTACTTTCTAGGCTTTGTGTTGTCAGCGCTGTCCAGGGTCCTGACCAGGTTTGAAGTTTATCGGACAACACTTTCAGAAATTCTTTGATACTCAAGACTGTTCTATTGCAAACTGCATAATAGTGTCTGGAAACTTGTCGTATTTCAACGTCATCGTTTTTTAAGAATGTAATGAAAAAATGCACACATAAATGTCTACTTCACTTCCGTTTTAGCCTTAACTTAACAGTTTGTCACGCCTCTCGCTTGCTGAGGGAAGTGCGCATCCTGTTGGGAATCCGTGTCTGTTTGTTTGTCTGCTAACCGTTCCAACCACACCATAAACATCCACGTCGTCTTGGACTAGCAATAGACCTTTTTCTTTTAATGCACCATCCCACGCCCAATCCAGGATCTCCTCATCAATGTTCAACTATATACACACCTTTGTCAAATATACACTTCTAGCTCAGCTGATTATAACTACTTCACACTCCTGAGGTCCTTTAAGTCACCAACATGTTTTCGATAGTGGAAGTTAAATTCTCTTCTGGATGTTTTGTAACCTCACAGGAGGAGGCGACCATGGAAAGGTAATTCTTGAATCAAGAACATTAATGCAGCTATGGAGACGGGCTTGACTCGAGGTTGTTCCATGAATTACCAGGTTGACTTAGGTTTTCTTTTGACTTTTCAGTGTATCCCCATAGATCCCATGTCTGTTGATTGTGTGTACAGATAATATTGTTTATTTGTTTAATGTAAACAGCAGTCATGGAGGCCTGCTTATTCAGTCTGCGGCAGAGATATACGATGGTCGCTCAGTTACTGCAGTCCATATTGTATCAGAAGAGATGGCAGCAATATCTAGCTTTCGAGGCTTGTTTTAAGTTGCCTGCGATCTGTATATGGACTCAGGCAGCTAAAGCAAGTCTGGGAAGCTGGAGACCGAACACCTGGACACAAATTCTAGCCATCAGGTCGCTGGCATGCGCTAGCATGACCTCTCATCAGAACAGAAACCTCATCAGGATTAAAGGACCAATGGATTGAAGGAAAATAATGCAGTCAGTAGCCTACTTCGCACCATAAAAAACTGTCAGGAAGTAAATCTTTGTAATATATTAGGCTATTTAAGTTTGCAAATCTAAGTGGCTTACGTTTGCTGTCATCAGATAAAAAAGGTAATGGATACCTCTGTAATAAAATATATGCATTCTTAATATCTGCTCTAATCACTGTCTTTTGTCAACTGAAATGTATTCTGCATCAGCAGTGCTGTTTATTTTTCAATCCCAGTTGAAACTATTTAATCTAAATTCATTTATTTCATCGTGGTTATTTCACACAGGTGCACAGCGTCAGTGTTCCTTGGCTATAGGTTAGTCATAGACTAATGACATCATTTTGAGCCAACAAAGTCATAAGGCATGGTTTTACATTTACGGCTACGTTTCACTTCGATTATATGACACATGCAAACGTAATGTCAGGGATAAAATGTTCTTGTGTACTGAAAAGCAGTCAAGCGTATTTTTAAAGGCAAATACTCTATTCCAACATGGAACAGGTCTTTATGTTTGCAAAGAGGTAAAAAGGCGGAAAAGAGAGAGGATCTGAACTGGTTTCCATGTCAAACACTTCACTTCTCCATAGAAACTCTGATCTTAACGCTGAAACTTTATTAAATCCTGATGGTGGAATCGATAAGGCCGAATTTCTATCGGCTCCTTTTTATTGTGGAGACAGGGAGGGATGACAGAGGTAAATTGCTCTTTTAATTAAAGCAATGCACCAAAGGAAATTGCTGTCTGAATATTGTCTCAGAGATGGGGCTTGTGACAGTTGCCTGGAAACTTCAATCTGTCTCCCATTTATTCCAGATCATAGTTTTGAGATAAAGTTTAATAAAAATCTTTAGCCGAATGAAAGCCAACCCTTCCAGATCAACAGACACAATGAGACAGAACTGCGGAGGAAACCTTATGTTTAACATGTATCTCTCAGGTACACTTGCTCTTTTGTATAAAACTGGAATTTCAGGTTCTTACTTATTATATTTCCGTGGACAATTCTTGCTGTTCTCGGATGCTGGATTGTTCCTGGGCACTGATTGCTTGGCTTTTCAATCTGAAACCCGTCTCTTCTTTTGTCGGAAATCGGATTTCCTTTTTCCTGAACGCGTTTCCTGGCTTCACAGCTCAAGTTCAGGGAAAGCAACAGAAGCCACAAGAGAACATCGGCTCTCTAAGACCTAGGCTATTAATGCATCTGATAGATTAAAATTTACACCATTTTTTGGGATTTAACGTAGACTATAGGCTACTGGTTAAATATTTTACCTTGTTCTTTCGGTTGACCTGATATAGTTTTCACGGTGATACCCAACATTTTCCAATCATATTTGTCGTAGACTATTATTTATTGTATGTAGTCTATAGGTAGGACATTTATTAAATTCTAACACAGTTATGAATCCCGTGTTCAGATCCTTCAGATAATCTGCTGAAAGAAGCTAAAACCTCATCGTGGAGCCCTTTGAATACAGGAGTGCAAAAAGGTAAGTTGTTAGGCCTATATTTTCTGGTGGTCTAAATATTGGGAAACACGGGCAGTTATATAAAGCAATGCTAATTTAGCATTATATTTGGCACAGATAATCTGTGCTCCTCTGTGGGTATTTTGTGATGGTTCGCTGGATGGTTTCGCACATTGCGCATTCATTTACAGAACTATTTTTCGTTTTTATTTTCTTTTATAGTTTAGCGGTTCAGTTTCATTAGAATGCAAATACAGACTATTTTAGGTGAATTCGTTACAGCAAAGAATGATCACGCTGTTTTCATGTCATTTTCCCAGTTTAATATTAGCCTAGGTTCATTTTAAATTCGTAGGCACTCTGTCAAAAATGTCTGCTTATTCTTATTTTTCACATAATTTACTGGATAAAGTGCATATCTTATTTTATTTTATTTTAGGAAGTGGACAAATTCAGCTTTGGCAGTTTCTGCTCGAGCTCTTGTCTGACAGTTCCAACATGTCGTGCATCGCATGGGAAGGTACTAACGGGGAGTTTAAATTGATCGACCCGGACGAAGTAGCCCGACGATGGGGTGAGAGGAAAAGCAAGCCCAATATGAACTACGACAAACTGAGCCGCGCTCTCCGCTACTACTACGACAAGAACATCATGACGAAGGTCCATGGAAAGCGCTATGCCTACAAATTTGACTTTCACGGTCTGGCGCAAGTGTGTCAACCCTCGTCGACCGAACAAGCCTTTTATAAGTTTCAGAGTAACTTCACACCGCTGCCGTTCTCGGGCATTTCTAAGCTCAACCTGATGGCTCCGGCCGTTAGTCACTCTGGGTTCTCCTACTGGCCTGGCTCACCGCCGACTCTTTACCATAGTCACAACCTGCAACCTCCAGGTGCCTTTGGCACAGTATCTGCGCCACATATTAGCTGCGTCAACAACATCAATAATTTGAATAACCTGAATAATATTAATAGCCCTTACAACTGAGAACCGTTGAAATTAGAAGGATGGGTCAGACAAAAATATAAAAGTTGTTTCCACCTAATGTCCTACGGCACAATAAAGTTCAAGCTTAATCGAAATTGGCCACACATCAGCAATATCTTGTATACCATTTGGCTTTTTAAACAATATGTTGTACAGTACAGTTTCTTACAACTTGCGGAGATGCTCGAGCTATCAGCGCCATCTCATGGCAGTAAAATATTAAACATTGATGAGGAGCCGTTGGTGCATGCAAAACTAAACAAAAATAAAAATAAAAACAAAAACAAAAATCAATTTGTCTCTAACGGTCAATTCAGAAACAGGGAAAACATATCAGGGAGACCTTCGCGATACAGTGGGGCTTCAGTGTAGGCTGGTCATTTCAATGACAGCGCTCAATGAAAAGGAAATGCTAACGTATAGCCTCTTCTACATATGGTCCTGTCTGGAAAGTTATGCCTCAATCGACATGCCAGGCCTATTATCCTATAGAAGCCGTGTAAAGTTCTGCCACTGACAGTGGAAAATCAACAACAACAATAATAAAAAAGTAATCACTACATAAGATTCCTTCTAAAATTATTCAGCACAAAAAGGCTCCAGTTAAAATGCCATTACCAAAACCGCTCAACTGCGAGCGTTCGGAATGGAAGAATGGCAAAACATATGCACATTTAAAACTGTTCATGCTCGGTGTTTCTTGAGTGAAACTGTCTCGTCGCGGGGATGGGCATAACAACTCAACTGAAAAATGTTGACATCAAATCAGGCCCAGTCAGTCCTACCGCATATCGAAAGGCTATGCGCTTCAGCAGACCAGTTAGACGGGAAGCAAAATCGACACCCGTAATTTGTTTATCTGTACAATTATAGTCAACAGCAGCAATTTTGAGCAACTTTGATTGGAGGTGTTGGCCATGATAGATTAACAATAGCTTAATAAAAAAACTGTATTTTGAAAAGTAGAATTTATCAGGGAGGAAGATGGAACATTCCGTGACAATATTTGTGATATTCCCATTAAAATTGCAACACATTACAAAATGATGAAATTCCCAGACCTCATAAACGCACCAAGAAACCCATACACAATGGCAGGCGTCACTGCGTCAATCCTAAAATTTACTCTGTTACCTTTGAATGAAAATTCCAAACTTTTCAAAATAAAAAAAAGTCAGGTCTATGTGTTCCCATTCACCTTGTTCCTATTCACGACGATTTGCTACTCAATTATTTTTTTTATTTTCATTGTTGGGCTACGTTTTACGTCGCTCAGTCACAGTTGATCAGTGCCACTCTTATGCCCAATTTTCGCTTTGATTTATTTTATCTGTTGGACTAGGCCTAGATTTTCATTTATTTCATTAAAGGCTACAATTTACTATACAGCTGGAGATATGTGGCCCATGAAAAGTGGTGTACATGCAGTGTGATACAAGTTTCAAGTGAAAGTTGTTTTATATGGTTTGCTATTGTCATTTTCCTCTACGTAATGAAGTAAAACGGATTCTGGTTAACGTCTAACAACAAAAATGATTTGATAAAAATTTTGAAAAATTATGGATGTTTTTCCTGCTTGTGTACTTGACATTATAGTCGAGGCAGTCTTTACAATGCTATTTTATCAATAAAGGAAGGTCACATTATTATTTTTATCATCTATTATTTTGTGAATGGCACCAGGTGGATTTAAAATAGTGACCACAGGGTGGCAGTATAGATTCACGATTTGTCTCACAAAACCAGCAGCCAACGTCTCTCATTTCCTTCACTTGAGTTACCTACATGGCGAAAACCTCAAGAGCTGAATTTATCTTTCTGAGTCTGACTGTATTCTCTAGTAGTTCTCGAGTAGATCATTCAACTAGTAGTACCCACGTGATAACAGTACTATTTATACACAAGTCTGCCATGTTGTATAGGACTATTGAAAATAGTAAAGTGGTTTTTCATGAACTCAATCTGGCATGTTGCCTCCTAAATTGAAGACGACAAGCCACAGAAAATGTTTTTACAACTGTGCTTGGATTCAGAGGAGAGGGCTGATAAGGCGCCATTCCACCCTATGTGACTTGCATATCAATAGAACCTTCAGGGAATGGGCTCTATTGATGGCAACACCAATGTCTGATCTGCCACACTGAATGCATTTCAAGTCCAGACCTCTGTTCGCCTCACCAGTGGGCTATGCCAAGAGAGACTAACTAGCTTAGTGCTTCCAAAAAAGGACTTTACTCCCTGAAACAGTTGCAAGAAAGAAATCATTCTGCATTGGCAAGTTGGTACTAATGTTGCTAAACCACATTCATTGAATTTTTTTTGTTTAAATAAGAAACTCTGTTACTAATAATTATAAAATGTATGCAAATATCATATGTGTATCTGAAGCAAGGAAATATACAGGAATATACTCAAAGAAAGCAAACGTATATGTGTCTGCAAATGAACCAGGTTAAATCAGTCTTTTAATAGGGTCCCAACAGAGAATACTGAATTGGAGAGTAGGAAAATTAATCCTCACATTAGCTGTGCTAAGAAGGATCTGTCATCACCTCTCTTACATAACATAGCAGAGTGGGATGAGGGATTTCCAAGATGAAGCAGGCTACATGTTAGACTAGAATAGTAGTTGTCAAACTGGGGTACGTGTACTCCTGGAGGTATTTGGATCAATTCTAGGGATACACAAAATTAATTTGTGAATTGGTTCTCAGCTCTCACTATCATAAAGATAAAGGTAAAAAATACCTTACAGTCAGACTATCCCTAATACAACCCAATTGCTTCTGCATTGTTGTGTACAATAATATGTGTTCACATTTTGTGTTGATTGTTTATTTATGCACATGTATTAATTGTCATAGCAAGCAGTCTGTGATGCAGGGGGCACCAGGTAGGACTTGAAGTGTCACAGGAGGTATGCGACAGTTAAAAGTTTGGGAACCACTAGACTAAAATAAAACACGTTTATTCAGCGATATCAGGCTACACAACATCAGACAAAATTTATATACATTCTGATATGGCCCCAAGAACTAATCAGTGTTTTAGCAACACACACAGACACATCTGTGTATTAAAAATGCATTTACTACATGGAAATACTTTTCTGTATTCTGGTTTAACCGTTTGTAAAACAAACGATTGGCATAACAGTTTTTTTAATCTTCAAGAATGATGCCTTCTATAAAAAGATCCAGTGTATGTGCAAGGCCTTCTCTTCAGGGTGAAGAGAAATGTGGAGCAGGTACTTTTCTAAAGTAGGCTGGGTCTGCTGTGCAGCCTCACTGCTCCCTGGAGATCACTCAAGCTGGGGTGTCTAAGTGTGTCGGAGTGATTCTCTGACTCACTTGCTGTCAGTGGGAAGCGCTGCAGCCGAGCTTCTCAAAGAGTTCAGTCACAGCACAGCACACCTACCCAGGCTCTAAATATATCCCTCTGCAGCACAACGTACACAGAAGCAGTGGAGTAGGGGTGAGGGATGAATGGAGGCAGATGCAATGTTATTAACCCAGTTAAGGTGTCCAGAACTGGCAAAAATTCAAAATTGTATGCATTGTATCTGAATTGTTAGTTTTGTGTGGCTCTTCAGGTTCACAAATTAAAGCGGGCAAACAGAACATACAGAAGAAAAAAAACACAGCTATTCTGGTTACATATACCCTCATTCAATATGTGCTACTGTGCTTTTTATAACACAGGGCCTTAGCTGCTATTGGAGACATACACAGACCCTGTAATAAGAACTTATGTTCTAATTGAAATAATGAATGAAGAGCAGGTAGCTTGAGGATTCAGCTCCCGCTGGACTGACATCAAAGCTTACATAAGCAGTCTCATGGCTCACAAGGCAATGACACCTTTTACAACTGGATGACGCACAGATTCAAGGAAAGCAGGTTATGTAGGTTTTGATGTAAGGATCACTTGGGATGCTTTAATAAAAACGTATCAAAGTTCACAATCCTATACGCCTATAGGAGTAAATCTATATTTTCAGTTTAAGGGGGAAAAAAAGAACAGTTGATGGAATCCACAAAGACAACTATTGTATACTATTGTAGGGTGTATGTTTAGATAATAATGGTATGATACACAGAAATGACTACAAAGGCCATTTTAGTTTATATTTATGAATTTAAAAGAATAATTTGTATTACCCCTTTTGTGGCATTAGTAAATGGGAACCTGACCTAGAGAGGTGGAATTCCTGTTGATGTCCCCATTCATTCAGGGCGAGGCCAGTATCACTGCCCTCAGACTCTTAGCTGGAGCAGCCCATTCATGTAAAGACAGGATAAGGTAAGATTAGACTCCCCACATATAGCTAACTATCTACAGGGTTAGCCGGCTAGAAATACAGCAGTAATCTTGTTGACAGATTAACAAGTACATTGGAGAAAAGAAACAACTGCAACAACAGCAGCAACAAAAACAAGTGAAGGTGGCATTGTCTAATGGTATAAATAATAGAAAAGTGCATAATACTCTTCTCTTTCTTTTCCTGTCTTACTGTACACTTACCTATTAGGCGGTGCAAGTGAAGGCACACTTTGTCTCCACATTGACCAAGCCCTTTAGAGGCCATTTAGGCTTCATGTGCTGAGATAGCATGATCACTTATCCATTAGCTTCAGTGTGGAGGGATTTTCATTCCCAGACAAAGTAAACACAGACTGATTTCAACTACAAAGTACTTGATATAGACACAGGTAAGCTGCACTAAAAACAGCACAGCTGTGATGTTTAAAGCATTATTAGATGATCTGTTGGCTATCCCTGATCATACTATGCAGGCCTGCTAACTCTAATCTTCTCATTCTGTCTTATCTTCAGCACTTTCCACATTAATGCTCCCAGTAGTT
The DNA here is from genome assembly GCA_027481765.1 of Tenualosa thibaudeaui. NCBI lineage: Eukaryota > Metazoa > Chordata > Actinopteri > Clupeiformes > Clupeidae > Tenualosa > Tenualosa thibaudeaui. The sequence continues at coordinate 1,046,507 of JAIFZK010000010.1, read as the reverse complement.
ACTTACACACTGTAAGTAACAAAGTAAAATACTGTATTTGTACTCAATAAACTCTTGCATCTCCACATGAATGGATATGCCCAGCTAGACAGACCAAGCAATAACGCCACATGCCTGCAGTAATTCAAGCTCGGCGATCCTGTGGTTACTATAGAGACGGGAGCAGAATACGCAGGCGATCTTGGATCACACGTCCCTCTGAGCCAGAGAAGAGGCAGAGACTGCAGCAGTTTTTGTCCAATAAACTCAAAGATCATTCATACTGATTTTTCAGACTGATTTATTCACAAATTCTGGATCATCCATTCATTCTTACTTCTGCAGGCCATGACATGACAAATTACCTGACATGTCATCATGACAAATGAAATGTTATTGCAGCAAACTTCTGAATCACAGATGCTTTATGATATAACAGATTAGATAGGGTGCAGAGACAGCTATCTGCCTTAACAAGCCCACAAAACATACATGAGTACATTTAGACACAAATGAGTTGCCCAGGTGTTATGATGACATCTAACAACCTATTATGTATCAGGTTTGTCATTGTTCTTTGAAGAAAATAATAGTTGCATTTAAAACTCAGCAACAAGGCTCGTAACAATGCAGAGTTCAAGTCTTTTAAAAACACAAGAGTGACGATTTTACAGTAGTATTTGTGTAAGTGTTTTTATTTCTCATGAGTCAAGCAGTCATCAGGTCTTAAAATTCTGTATACAGCTTACATATGCAGACAGTGCACAATGTCTCAGTGCAATGTAAAAGCAATGAGGTAGGCTATGCTACAGGGAACATACTGACATTTTGTAACAGTAAACCTTGTGTCATGTCTGCCTTTGGAGACGCCTGTGAAATCTCTGTTAAAATAAAATTTCATTCAAGTGGATTGAAAAGAACAAGATTAAAAACCCATAGATCACTGAGACAGTCTAATAGGGGAGGTGTATGCCCTCTGTGGGCAACTGTTGATCTCAAGTATAAATAAGGGCAGTGTAGTTCAACCTTGATATTACTTCACAAATGCTGACAACTGTTGACTACTGTGCAAAGTTTACAGAAAAAAAATGAAATGTTATAGTTCTGGAATGGGTCACATCAAGCTATTCTAGTGTACAGGCCTACAAAAATAGGCATACTTGAAAATCAGTTTGACTGATTTCGTAGGAAGATGTGCTTATCCTAATCAGTGGTGTCAAATAAAACCACAAGAATTCAAATGAGCAATAAATATTTAACATATCAAGAGTGGTTTAAAACAACTTCTGTTGGCACATTAGACATTAGACAAATAACAAAAGTTATTTGAGGTTGAACAAAATGGACGTGCATTGACAGGTTAGGGCCAGCACCTTGGATAGTTCCCTATGCAACCCCCAGTACCGCCTTGAAAAAATCGTGTTCTGAACAATGAAAAACAATAAAGTAAATAGAATCACGTTATAGAGTTTTCTTCACAGCATTGTACCACTGTGCTACATTTGATGAGACAGTTCTAGAACACAATCTTGTAGTCATGCAAATATTGTAGGCTATTTAGACCAGTGACAGATCACGTCTATGTATTAACACTGCTTTTAACATAAACATAGAGATTTCGGTCCCTGCAAGATAGGGTATGCCCCATGAAGACAAACCAATATCATAGAGTCATCTCCACCCTATCAGTAACACATTCAAACACTGATAGGAAACTCTCAACGATCTAGGTCACTTCCCTTTACGTCTTTTGTCTCACATTCGCCTTTGAGCTCCTGAAACACCTCAGTAAAAAAATGCGGATCAATGTTGATTTGCAGCATTTTATCACTTATGTTATCAATGACACTTAATGAGAGATCCCAGAAAGTGTCCTTGTTGCCCTCCACAATAAAGGGCTTGATGGGGTAAGAGATTTCGTTCCCCATGTATGAATACGCCAGATACAGGCAGGTAAGAAAGATGCCGTGAAGTTCGGTACGGTTGTCAACATCATCAGAGACAGTCTCTCGACAGATCAAGTAGACGAACACCAGGCTAGCTGGTGTGATGAAGCCCTGGTCCTGCCAGCCTTGCAGCAGAAGGGTTCTGTCTACATTTCGGAACCAAATGATAACTTCGCTCGGATTGAGTTCTTTGAGTTTAAAACACCTTCTGCAAAAAAACTCTCCGAGACAACCTAGAAGCTCGCCAGTCGATGCCTGGACGATCACCCGCCTTGGAGAGACGAGGGATAGCTTGCTGGGTTGTTTCTGCACAGCAATTAGCTTTTTTCCACTTTGAGAGGGTGTCAGCAACTGAGTTGGTGGGGGGTTCTGTGTAGGTGCCGTCGGTAATGGCACTGGTCTTGATTCGTGATTGGATCCATTCTCTGGATTCAAGTACTGTGCTTTCTTCAGGTTTTCGTTATTCAGTTGCTCCACTTGGTCGCCATTGCCTTGCAGTAACTGGGAATCTGGGTTAACTTTTTTGGCATTCCTCTTACTAGACGATGAGGTAACAAGTCTTTTCAACGCCAAGGCTGATTCCAAGACAGAATGTTTTTTAAGGCTTTTATCGTTAGGGTCGGGTCCGTCGACCACAATAGTAGTCTTCCGCGATGTCGGAGATATTGAGAGAACGGTTCCCATCACTGCTGGCGTCTGGTTATCACTTGGGGGGGGGCTCCAAAGATATATTTTCCCACCCGCAGAGAACTGTCCAGTTGATGAGCAATGACTCAATTCAGCCACGCACGTCTCATTTCTATTGTAACAGACGGTCCTTGACACGATGCAGGGTGCCGCAGGTGTTCTCCCGCTCAAGAATTTCCTTGACACCGATAACGATCTTCACTTCCCAATGCCCACACAACTGCTCTAAAGAGCAGCGATTCGCGGTACAGCAGACACAAGTGTAATCCGTTTTAGTAAACCGGGATTAGTGGCATGTCGCTAATGAGCCAACCAATCTCAGGACATCTCATCAGATTGACTGTGAATAGAACCAATTAGAGAGGCCATTTGAAATGAACCTGTTCGGTTGTTGCTCGTGAGAATGAAATCTGTGAATTGTATTGCTTTCTATGATTTCTGAATCTCTCTAAGAACACGAACCAGTCTGAACAGAATTGCATGTATACAAATGTGTTTTACATTGGCTCTTGAATTTAATGCTGCTCTTTGCGCACTAACCTGTTTCACACAGCTAGTTTAATGCTTGTATTACATTCATTTACTACATGTATTCCTACATTACATTTACAATATTTACATTCACAGATCGTTCCGGTGTCTGACCTTGCACCATAAGGCGACAGAAGCACAGACTGCCACAAAACAGACACACAAACAAGGTATATGGGCACCATGAATGCAGCATTTCATCATATTATATCATTTTGGGGGAAAATGTTACTTTAAAGACCAAAAACACAAATTCAAAAAATAATTCAGGCTCACACGTTATCTGAGGCCAGAGGCCCACACATGCTAAGACAGCAACCTATATAGCTGATCCAATTAGGCATGCAGGGAGGGAGAGTGGTTACATGACTGGCACTTAAAGTTTCCCTTCATTAGCTTTGAGAGGCGTACAGTCCCTAAGCATCCACCAACAGGTCAGGAGTTAATGAAGTCACTTATTTGGGACTGTCTGTGGAAAACCTCTAAAAATAGTATCAGGGAGATCTCACAAACACAGTGTTGGCTTTGTCTATCAGACTCTATATGTTTAACAAAGGACTCCAAATAGAAATTTAAGAAAGGTAATTTAGGAAGATTAAAAGATGACTTACCTACCTGACACTTTATGATGGGTTAGAAAATAAGAGTAGCGTTTTATATAACAACTTGTGAAGTAATGAGTAAGGAGTGGGTAGAACGATGTAACAATCAGTGCAGACTCTATGTAATGTTTGCATAATTACAAAGTAAACAGAATTACAAAGTATACCAGGTATGTTCTTTGTGTACCTGTGAATATTGAAGTTTATCTTTTATGTTTTTTTCATTCTAACCTCTTACCCAGTTTTTCACGAGTAATCTGAAGCATTACCAAAATCACCTTATAGGCATACTATGGGGTACCACTTTCCACTGATAAAAAATAAACATAAGGCTGTTTATTTAGTCTTCACTACATACAGGAGAAACAAATAAGAGTAATAAATTATAAATCCTGTTAGGGACAATTCCATCCAAAGGGGATGATTTGTCACATCACGGCTATAAAATACCATATTTTTATTATGTAAATGATTATGTCAAATTTTAGGATGTGCTGCATTTAGCTGTTGAGGTTACATGAAAAGAATGTACAAAATACAAAGAAAATCAACCTAATACAAATTACAAAATGACCATGACTATGACCCAGTTGGGCTACTCATCTAGAGTTTTTTGTAGTATGGAATGCTGTTAGTCTTCCCTTGGAATCATTGAATGATATTGAACAAGATGCACAAAATAGCCATCCCCAGATGTGTTGGATGCATTGAATGACATATGTGAGCCTGAAAACAAACATGCCCATTTGTGGAGAAGTTTAAGGTGAACAAAAACTTGTAGCAGCAGTGAATTAAATTAAGACCATAAAATCAATGTGATCACAGTTCACTTCAATGAGTGACTTTTCTATGGAGCTTCTTTGCTGCCACTAACATTGATGTGATGCACAGACTGTGCATGCAGGAGCTCAACATGTCTACACTGCAAAGGCTCCGAAAATGCCATTTGGGATGCATAGTGATTACGTGTAAAACTATAACTTCCTCAGCATGCCATTTCCAGCTCTGGTAAATCAATTTCACATAGGCGGTAAGGGACAAATCTGACTGAGAACAGACTTTCACACTAATGCCCTCTGCCTTCTGACGGAAAATGCTGTAAGCCTGTCATGATGAGTCAGCCGGTCAGTCTGGTGCTGCTCTGTAGAGTAGATAATTAGGGAGAAAAGATGGTGGCCTTCTCCAGACTTACCCAGACATACCACCCATTTGACTGGGTGGGTGGCATCGAGTTCAGGCCAAGAAAGTGACTCACACAGAAGATGGCAGAAAAAGGAAGCTAAGAGAAACTGTGACATAACATCAGCTGCATATACACATGGTAGCCTGACCAACCATATCTGCAGGAAATTAGATGAGAGGATATGTACGTTTTAGGAAATACTATCACCAGGAAAACAGATTTCTTGTTGATGTATCAGCAAAACAAACAAACAAACACCACTAACATACTGCATACAAAATACTGCAGTTTAGCAGTATGTGGAGTTCAAATTCACTGCCTCTTAGACATTAGCTGTATTTTTCTGCCTTGTGGTTGGTCAGGGTTAATGCAATAATTTAACTGCCTACTTGAAGCTGTACATGGCCTGGAACACACTTCTCTTTTTACAGATTTAACATTCAATGTTAAATACTGAATAGAATATATATTCATTTACATTTATGCATTTAGCAGACGCTTTTATCCAAAGCGGCTTACAACTCATCAACTATCAAGTGTAACAGTAGGTCTTTACATCTCATCTTACCTGTGGCGAAACACAATATGAACATAGAAATTAAAAATAACACTTATTAGGTCATGATCATTTTTTCTTGAATGAATGACCAATGTTTCAGAGTTGTTTTCAGTCTACCCTATGATCACCAGCATTGCAGCAATTGGGTCTCAAAGTTGCAGATGGGATGGCCAGCAGAGGGCAGTAAGCCCTTTGCAGATGGGTGTCTTTAACAAGTGAATAATCCTGCTGTTAGGTAGGCTGTTGACTGGTCCTGTCAGCAACAGCCTTCACCACCACAGGCTAATATTTAATATCCTCAGGCAAGAGGCAGTGAAATCCTACACCCTGAGGCATCTATCTGGGTAATATTCTCCATCATGACAGAATCCTCCTTTCAACCAGTCGGCCACTGCCAACAGTACAATATCAGAACAAATGGCGATTATGCCTCACCAGCTGTTCAGAGAGGAAAAGGCTCTCGACAATAAGAATACCCGCTTACCCAATTTGTCTGCATTCGGCAGCAACTTTTATAAAGTGTAATAAAGACGGTGAGGTTATGGGGGGAGCGTGGTGCTGTACGGCCTACATATTACACTATTTCAGAAATAGCCTACACAAGTGTTTCATTCTCATGCCTGCACACATTACATTGCAGGTGGACAGTGTAATAACTTATGGCTGTGAAAGGTCAAAAAGGCCAAATGTTCCACATAATGCAACACATTTCACAACACAGGCACTGAAAAGTATCAGTCACAGCCACTCCTGAAAAGATTCACTACCACCCACCATTTCTCTTCCACTGTCAAGGCCTTGCAGAGCCTTAGGACAGTACTGTGCAAAAGAATCTCCCCTCCCCTTTGTTGTGGGGCACATCAAAAGCAAACAAAGGGATCATGTTGCTCCTCTTATCGAGGACTTGTCTATCAGGCCCTTCAGCGGGGGCTTAGTGCACAGCCAAGAGCAGGTGGGCAGCTGGAGGGATCACAGCACCACAGCGGAGCCCATCCACAGCTGTGCAACACAGGCCAAGATAAGACACACGACACACCAGCAGAGTATGGCACGAGAAGCACATCACAAGCATAGCATTCAGCGGTTTCCCTTAGCCTAAGAGGGAAAAAAAGAGGACCTTGTTGAGTGGAGGGAGGACTTTTGAGAACATGAGAAACTGAGAGTCTTGGGGTCTTTTTGGAGGAGGAAGAAAAAAATGTGTGTGTGTGAGAGAGAGATAGAGAGAGAGAGAAGGGATTGGGGTGTTGAAATCAAGGTCAGGGGTCCACCCACGACCTTCTGAGGGAGTCAACTTGCAATGTTGCACTTGCACGTGCGCCGCTGAAATGGAGATCAAACAAACATCCGGTCTGTCGCCGACCCATGATGTGGTGAGCAAGGGGCGGCTGGCAAAATTAGTTACCTCTTCGTCCTGTGAAAGCTAGCGCACCTGCCTCCTGATCAAAGCCTGTGCCATTTGAAAGCCATGCATTCACTAATGCGGCGGCATATCCCTGTTAAGCAGACAACAGAGAAACCTGCTGCTATATTTAGCCAGTGTACAGATATCAGTTAAAAGGCTGGCCACTGTTTATCGGAGGCTGTCTGACATCGGGCATCAACCGTCGCTGCCTTTGTAGAACACATAAAGAGAGACAAGAGGGAAAGAACACTCAAGGACCTTGAAACGTCGCCATGCTTTCCACTGACAGATGATTTTGAATATCCTAACTCTTTGATTGGTGGACTCTGGCCATATCTGCATACAGTGAACTTCACATGAAAGACAACAGCACTTGTTTAACTTTCTTGGGCAGGGTCTATCAACAGTGTGAAGGGTTTGGGCTTTCCTATAAGTTCATCATTGGGCCTAAATCTGTCATTAAGGCAAATAGAAGTCTGACTAGTTGTTGTATTTTTGTATTTTACAAATGAAGTGTTTCTGTGACATTCTCTTCTCTGGTGACTTGTTGCAGGTGTAGCAGAAAGAGATCCACCTGTATTTACGAGGTTCTGTCACACAGATCTCTCCAGCTTTGTAACAAACCAAGACATAACACAGCCAGGGAAACATTCAGAGAATGCAAACAGAATGATCTTCATATTTTCCTTTTGGCCTTTCCACAAGGGTGTCAGCTTAGAGTTTAGGTTAACCTCTTCATTTTCTGATGAACACTACCAGTAAACATCGGCAGCATTTCAGAGAAAAACTGGAGGATGTTGTCCAGACTGACCCATGAGGCCACTGAGGAAGTATAATGGCTCAGCTGTACAGCTGTTTTCAAATACTTTTATTGCATCTATTAGGCTTATAATTACATACTGTAATTCCAATATAAGTAGTAAAGACCAGTAACAACAGTGTGTGGAACCATATACATTTTATGCTACAGTTCTCTTGAGTATTGTTGGGATAACTATTAGCCTACTTAACAAGAAGAACACAAGGGGGAAATTTAATACACAGTACTGTTCATCTGTAATCTGTTCATCTGGACACATAATATTGTAGGCTAAACAAACATATGTTCACTCTGGTCTTGAGTAAAGCATTTCTTATTCAGACAATTTCACTCACATCCTTTTCTCACATAACCTCCAGTTTTCTGCATGTACAAGCCTGGGACAAATTAGGGCAGCGGTCTTTCTGCCCAGCAGGGGGCGTCCTGGTCTACCCTAAAGCTGGAGCCTTTATCTATGAGTGTTGACTACTCAGTATCGGTAGACAGTGCTGGATCTGTGTTTGGAGACAGGGCTGCGCTTAAAGTTTGCAGGCTGCCAGGATAAACAGACAGATCTCTGATTATGTTTAAGAAACGCGGTTCATGAAAGGCAAAGCCCTGCAGATAAATAGGCCTGTGCTACACACAACTCCTGTTGCCATCGTCCCCCGGCCTTTGATGGAGCGGCTCTTTTCCCAGCCACCCAAAATAAACCGCTCCTCTCTCACACATAAGGCTGGGAAACGCACTCGGACGTCTGAGCAGCTGGAGAAATGTTCAACGCTTCATTTCAGGGCAAATAGATAAATACAGTTATATGTTAATTATTTGAATTCCCATGGCCTTTTATGACAGCGATGAGTGGCAGGAGGAGAGTGACCCCATGCACCGACTCACAGTGGGCAGATTCCTTCACACCAGGACTATTTTTTCGAACCACTTTTGAAGTCGAAATATGTTTTAGCTAACAGAGAGCAGATTTGGGACATCTTTTGCATTAACAGGTCCCAGACAAACTACATTACCAACAATGTGGCTTGTATTTGGAGGGAAAGAAATTAATAAATTTGGATTTTGCAGAAATATTAGGTCAAGATTATTCATTTTGGACGGAAAAAATGCTATAAGGCAAGAAAAGATGAAGGTCAGTCTTTAGGGAAAAACATCACATTCATAGCAGAGATTTACAAGACCTTGAAGCAGAATGGTGTTTTACTGATATTAACAACGCAGACTTGGACTCTCTGACGTTCAGGCCTTTCTCGTAATGGGCGCATTCCTATCGACAGGTGGTTGTGGGACCCCGGCAGCAGACCTCCCGCCTCCTCTCTTCCCCGCTGCCTTAGAGGGAGCTCTTGATCCACGGGCCCTGGTCCGCCCCAGACACCTGGTCCAAAATCAACAGCACATGTTGGACCGGGCTAATGGCGCTCCGCTCCACGCTGGATGATGTCATGCCGGTTCCACTATAGCGTAACACTACGACTTGTCGAATTAAAGACGAAGAGCCACAAAGAAGAAGCTCACTCCCTCTGGAAGTAATAAGGGGGGCGGGGGTTACTTTGCTGGGAAAGAGTATTGCACACAGCGGCGGTTTCCAGAATCCACCTGCTGCCAAACTTTAATGCAGAGATAAACAGTGGAAAATCATTACAGATCGTTTAAATGGATCACGCATCATTTCTTTGACCTGGATTTATAGGAGGGATGTAGACAAATCTGACTTGGACCTCTCAGTGTTCAAACACAGAAAAACATTTTACCACAGCACTCAACATTTTGAACGGAAACGGGGAAATATGGTGTAAATATTTGAGTTTAATTTCTGCGTCAAATAAATATTTGTCCTACAACATGAAAACTACAGTGAACGCACCGCCGTTAAATGAAAATATGAATGTCATGCCCGTGGTGATCCTATGCCTTTGACATTGCACACAGCCTCTGCAATGTGGCATTTAGTGGACTAAATAGAGATCCGCAATTTACATTCTTCATCATGTTTACCATCTGCGAGGAGTGTTTAGTTTTGTAGCCCACCAACCGACCTCCGGTATGATTCACCGCCGCAGAGTGGCATCACTGGTCTGCTTCCCATTGACTGTCCCCCAACAGAGGGCAACATAGAACACCAAATGCGCAAACAAAACCATATGTTTGCCACTAAAATCATAATGTAGACAGTATCTAGTATCTACTTATACATTTGTCTGTCAACATGAATGTAACTGACATGGTAATTCAGATCCAATGTGTGTATCTCCAACAGTGTAAATTTTATCCCATGTTCCATGCTTTTGTTGATGATGTGTGCACTAAACATCTTCCATGAGCAAATGTACCCGCGGAGCAAAATGACATCGCAACCACAAGTCAAACATTTCACCATGATAGCCACGTGGCCCGCAATCTGTTTTAAATTGAAGCTCCTTGTTTTAAACCTCTGTTAAAAAACGTGCGTACGGACCATAGTGCTACTGCGTCCGTTACTGATGTTACTTAGGAGATACCCAGAGGAGCATTTATACTGGGCAGCTGAGGCCTCGATTGCTGGGCTGTTATCATCCGCCATCAGGCGCTCCTTGAAGTGGTTTTATAAGACATGACGAGGGAGCTCAGTCCGAAAGTGATCAGCCCGAGAGGAACATCTGAAACCTATTTCCCACAATTAAAGGGGAGAGACTATCAGCTCTAAACATCGCTTGTTTCCACGGTATCGTTTCAAACACTCGCCTCACAGACACATGCCACACATACACACACATATGCATACACATAAACACACACACATGCTCACACGCACACACAGGCACACGTTCTCGCACACACATTCCCATAAACAGTGACAGCACATTTCCAAATATATTCGTTTGGAGAAAAAACAAAGCCCGCGCTCCAGCTGGGCAGAATGAGAGGGGGTTCCATGGATCAATAAAGAGCTGGCACTTGACAGGGGATAATGTGTGAAGGCACTCACAGCATCCACACCTGGGTTTGAGGGAAATCCAGTGGCTTTCTCTGTGTGTGTGTGTGTGTGTGCGCGCATGTGTGTGTTAGAGAGTGATAGAGAGGAAAAGAAATAGAAAGAGATATACTAAGTACATGGCTCTCATGCAGAGCCAAGGAAAGGCCTTGTCGATGATTACTCTCCCTCTAGTACATTGTGTGTGTGTGTGAGACATGTTTGGATGTTCATCAAACTTCAAACACAATAAAACAAATACCAGACATCTGTCTGCAGGGATGGAAGATTTGATTGCTATCACCACTCGCAATCGCACCAATTTCACTCACAAAACGCATTGTTATAATTCCAAGATGCAAGGAGACGGTAAACCACTTTTGACTCCACTTTGCCTGGTTCACTGGACAAACCACTGAGTACTGAAATACCATGAGGGTATATCCAAGGCCTGAGTGAAAGAGCCTTGTGTTGGTAAGAATGCAGTGAATATGTTCCTTTGTTACAACCAGTGAATGTCTTTTTGGTGTTAATGACAGTGAATCAGTCACAATACATTTATGCTCAGCTGCAGAGGAGTGCCTGATGTTCTCTTGGGGAGAAGGGGGGGATGGTGGGATGGGAGTAGGACTAAGAGGATGTCCATCCAGCTGCATCTGTCCATCCAGCTAAAAGCCAGAGTAACTGGGAAGCAATGAAGTAAGGTGGAATTTGAGTGAAAGAGAGGGTAGGAGAGAGACAGAAAATAAGTGAACAGAAAGAAGAGTAGAGAGTTGAATAGAGAAGGTATTCTGTGTGTGTGTGTGTGTGTGTGTGTGTGATAGATTTCATCTCTCTGTTCACAGTGAGGTTTTCATCTGTACATATGAATAAGAAGACAGACAGACAGAATACACACACACTTTTAAAACAAGGGCGAGCACAGTGGGGTCACAAGAGCAACAAATGGTTCCTGTATTGCAACAGACGCTGCGTATTGTTTTCTTAAGGGAAAAGAACAGGGGAACCGGGAAAGGAGGCCTCGCTCAGTTCGGCTGAAGGAAAAGACCATCCGAGGGAGAATCATTCCATGACTCCTGACCTTTTGTTTCTTGGCATCAACCAAATATCAGGCTCGATTATGTCCTCAGTGAGATACAACAAGCAAGAGCAGCCGAATGCTGGCTGCTTCTTTGGAGAACACACAGAATCGTACAGGATAACACCCACCACAGATATTTAGACCCTGCACACACATTGTAATCTAATAGCAGATTATATCTGCACTGAACATAGGGGCCCAAATATAAAAAAGTCATGTTCATTTCTCAGTACAGGGCCTGCATGAAATTCAACTGTACTCTAGTAAATGAGACTTGAAGGCAAGGGGGCTGAGATAGTAACCGCCAATCACCGCCATTTCCCCCTAACCCATATGCACAGGATAAAATGACAAATAATGCAATTTCACCACGTCTTGCACTTAGTATTTCTATGTATGTGGTAATAAAACAGGAAAACTTGAGCCCTTGAATAGTAAAATAATCTTTAACACACAAGTCCACAAGCTCCTCCAGTGCAGTCATATGACACAGATTTTGGTGTGTTCCGATGCTCCGCAGAAGGCAGCTGATGTCTCCCCGGAGTCGAACTGCCTGATAATGCGAGACAGAAATGTCAAAAGCAAATATTCACAACCTGACATTAGCTCAGGTCATCTCTGGGGCAATATGCCTAAAGCTCATTACCTACGCTAAGCAGTAGCCATTATCCAGATATCTGGGAATGCGCTCTCGAGCAGATGTATGACGACGGGGCGGCAGCTGCATGACCTACAGCACAGAGCTGTCACATACACACACAGTAGCTCACGCCTCGCATTTAAATTCCTGGGATCTTGCCATTGAAAATATACATTTCATAAAGCATCATCATCATCAAGTCAGGAATATTTATGATGGGATATTTATGTCCTGAAGAGGCCGCTCTGTAGAGGCAGGGCCTTATCAGTCATTAAGTGTTCTTGCCACACTAAAGGTAAGTGAGGTGTCACTGACTTGGGTCATTAAAGATGTATATTTCACCAAAAAAAGAGTGTACGTAATGGGTACACAGGCAGCACATTTTTGTGGCATGACAATAACAGTGCACCTCTGTTTCGCCTCTGAGTCCAAAGGCATAGGAGTGAAACAGAAGTGAAAATTAACGTTTTAAGATCTTTATTTTTAAGTTGCTGCAGTCACTCTGTCTTTTGAGAAGTAAACAGGCTCTGGCTCAGTGTAATTGCTGAGTGAGGTATGTATGGAGGGAAAATGATAAAAAAAACACATTTCTGGCTAAAGCAACAGAGTAAAGTAAGTTCAGACCTGCCACAGCATGTATCTCATACCAAAAGTGCTCAAAAAGCTTCAGATGAGGAGCGATCACTGATGATATCAGACTCACTTATGCGACTTACCTAATGAAATGTAACATAACACTGCAGGTGATGCCAAAACACATCCACTTCCCAGAGCTCATGAAATTAGCATCTTCCCCTGGGAGGGAAGGTCGCGCCTCGGGCGTTTTGCAACCGCTTACCACCAGGTGGTGTTGGGTTTGTTTCTGATGTTCGGTGGGTGCCATGTACGACCAGACAGATCTCGCCAGCGGGCCATAGAGTTGGACTGGTGGGCGTTATGTTGGGGGCAACACGAGAGATGCTGGCAGGGTGCTCTGGTGGCATCCATCAGTGTCAGCAGGCATTGTGAGCTCTACAAGGAGACACTGTGGGTGGCTGTGCTGTCTCCAGGAGATCGCCCATAAAAAACGACTAACCATTAATGAACTCCTATTCAGGCCAGAAAATACCATGGAAGGCAACACTGGGAAATGCCAAGGAGGAGATATAAATCCTCCCCTGAGATTTAACAGACAACATGATCTCTGGAGCTGTCTGAGAATGGGCATTTAAGTAAGAACGTAAGAGAGAGGAGAAAAAAAAAGGGACAGATGGATTTATCTCTGCAGGAACAACAAAGCTTTAGGGATTGGTGAGTGGTTTGGTCTGATTTAAAGACCTGTCATATCAAAACAAAACCAGGTGCATCTTTGGAGTGTTTTGGCCTTGACACGTTTTGTCATTGTTTTTTTCAAGTGATATCTCCCTGATATCTATGCAAAGGCATAGATTTAGCCTCAGCATTGGGACACCCCACCACCACCAGTGATCCTGGGGGAATATATTACCACTGCTCCACCTCCCACAACTCTCCATAGATCCAAACAGAATTTAAAATACATTTGGCTTGTGTTATCTTGCAGCTTTTTTCTGGTCCTACTTCGGATGTATTTTCATTCAATTCGAATTATATTAAACAATATTAAACAAATATATACATTACGTGAGCCAGGAGAAAGAAAAACACAAAAGGCTAATTTAAAACCTCCATAAATGTCAGCTATGCTAACAATATTCTATGAAACCAACATGTTCTGATGTAAGATGTTACATTTCTTTCCCCAAATAAAATAATGATAAAATAATTTACCTTCCCTATATTTCCAATAATCCACCGTGATGCTTTCTTACCAGAGTGAGGACGGTAACTTCCTTTCCAGACTGGTGACAGGTCAAAGTTAGCTTGCTGCTACAACATCAGTTGCAATTTTAGCAGATTGCCATACTTACATACTGTGTGGGTGGTTAAAGACTGTCTTGCATTATTTTGCTGGTATCTCCAAAGTGGACAAAACGTATTGAGATGCATGTATAAAATGATACTATGCTGTATAGAGAGATTAGGCGCATGCTACTGGTAATTCACTTGGGAAACATTTTACCTGCTAACAAGGTGCAGCTATTTTCTTGCACAGAGCTGCTGCTGGAATGTCTTTGGACACATAGTTGATGGAGTTCTGAGGCATCTGACTAGTAAATGTTAGCAGGAAAAGGCAAAACAGATTACATTAGCGTTATGTGTTTAAAATGAGTAGAAAGGCGATTTAATCCTTTGTTCACCCTGACGATTTTTAAAATTATTGGTGGGGACAATCCAGTAATCGATGGATATTGATGGTTACACGTCATTTGCGTCCACCCTTATTCTACACCCTTGACCTGATGTCATTTAATGCGGAAAATCATTCCATCAGCTTGGTGGTTTCTGTCAACTGCATCTTGCGATGTGGGCCGAGTATTTCTGTATTTAGTTATTTTGAGAGTTTAGGCCGTTAAACCCACTCAATATGTTAACAGCAGCACCAGTAACGTTAATGGTACAAATCACTCCATTTACTCATGAAAGAATGCATCATGAGAATAGTGGAGGTGTTGAGTTGTTGTTGATGTCTGAAATTTGTGTGTGGTTTCAAGATTTCTCCGAAGGGCTGAGACGTCAACACATTTCCTGACTCTCACATGTGCTCATTGGAATGCAGCACGAAACCCTCCGTCCTGAATGCACATTTGTGATTAAGTAGAGTATATTCACTATACAGACATCTGGAACCCAGTTAGGCTTTCTGCTCAGGTCACATTTGCTTACTTATGTTTGCACGTCACAGTATGAAATACAGACATTGATAGTTTATTATTAAAGCAACAAAAGTGAACAATTTCAATGGACAGTGAAATTATAGCTGTGATTGAGAACAGCACACTGAAAACAAAAGGCATATTGGTCTTTTTCAGGGGCTGTGGTTATGATCCTGACAGAGCATGTAGTGGTAAGGGCAATGTTCAGGTTAAGTTGGAAAACATATTGGAAACTACGTGTGACACAGGCTTTTGGCCATCATGTCACTAAACTGCTGTGCAGACGCGACCAGGTTCATGTCATTGGCATCCTGACATGGAAGCCTGCAGTTCCACTGATGGCCTGTGGAGGGGGCACATCTCCTGGCTTGGCCTTTCCTGCCCACAGCTGGGTATTGTAGCACACCTGTTTGCCAGATGTTTCGAGGGAGCGTGGAAGCTTGACGTTCCTGGTTCATGGATCCATGATGTTTTTTTTTTTTTTTGTTCACCTCTTTCTCGCGCGCTGGCCAGTGGTTTTATTTGTCTTTCCCTGATGCCTGTCTACACAAGAGCATTAACCTTGGAGAAGGTGAGACCAAGGCAACTACACCTGACGACAGGAGGATTTAAAGGGGATTCCCCATCACGTCACAGTCTCCTGGGGCAACTCCGTCATGCAGTATCAAAGTCTGAATACCAATAAAAAAATGCAATTTTAAGGCCACTTCTATCTACTTTGGCACACTGTCCTGCGAGGCCTGGTCAATGTTGTGATAGAGATGGAGTCCCGTCGCCTCATGTTTCTTTACACATTTAACTTTCAGTTGCACCATTTGGATGAAAACCCCACTCAGGAACTGGGCATACAGACTAGGGATTTTTTGTTATTGTTCTTTCTTTCCCTCTTTCTTTCTTTCTTTGTTTTTTTTTCTTTTCCTGTCTCATTTTAAATCTATGTAAGTGTTTGTGTAGCAAGCTACCAGCGAGATGGCACACAGGACACAGAGTGTTTCTGCAGGCCCTGCTTGTAGCCACACTGAGCTGTCTTTTGTTCTTACTGGTTGTAGTGAAGAGCAGAGGCTTGGCCTAATTATTATCCCCTGCGTTCAGAGTAAATCTGCTCACACATTGGGCTCTCTTTGAAGATGGGTCTGTTAATCCCTAACCTGTCAGCTGGAAAGAGACAGAGGGAGAGAGAGCGAGAGAGGAGGAGAAAGAGATAGATAGAGAAAGAGAGGGAAGGGGAGTAGGAGGTAGCTGTATGAAAAACAGATTTGGGAAAATACAACATACGTCAGTAGGTACCTCCTAGGTTCTAAGTATACAACCGCTGTGAGTTGTGGTGAAATGATCATATATGTGTAAGCAAGCCTAACACTTTGCATAATGACAACTGACAAAACCGCCTGCATGCTTACACATAGAGGTATTTGCTCTGGGCTTTTTCAACTGTACCTATCATGATTCATCCTAATGGTTTTCTTTTGCTTTTTTACCACAGCAAAGAGATGACATGTAAATATCTTCTTACGGTGATACTTACACACTCACACACATAAATCGCCTAAATAATAGTTCAGTCGGGCTTGAAAACAGGAGCCTGAGGCTGAGTGGATTTGCTTTGAGAGGCAGTGGACAAGCATGTGTGGTATCCTGTTAGAGAGAAGGGGAAAAATAGAAAAAAATAAACCATGTACCCAAACATTTGTGTGATCAACACACATCAGTTCAAATGTTTTAGTTTTCTCAAGAAATGTACACACACACACAGACTCACATGCACACACACACAGCATTTTTGTCCAGTTCAAGTCCAGTGGAGCTATTGCAAGTATTTCTGCAGATGGGGAGCTGAACATGTGCATGTTTGCTTGTGTATTTTTGGATTTCACTAGATTCTCAGATATTAAATGCTCAAATGAATGAGTGCGTGGCAGTTTTTATTTACACAACCACAAAATGGCACACAAATAAAGAGCAGAAACATCCTCATGAAAGTATTGGTCTTTAATATTTGTCGAGAGAGGGAGGCCGCAGAAAGAGGGAGTCGCCCTCGAGCAGGGGCCAGCAGCGGTGGCTGGAGTCTATAGGCTGTTTGATCCCAGCGCCCGGAATCCCTGGAAACGGCTGAAAAAGTGCCTTCCCCTCAGAGTTCAGATGCTCCGGGTCGCCTGTTGGAAACATTACAGTCAAGTCAGCAGCGGGGCAGTCGTGCCTGTCTTCAGCTGCTTTGGCGGAATACCGCGAGAACCACTCGGGGAACTCGACATGTGTCACGGCCACAATTTACAGAGAGCTGTGTTGTGTAACAGATATATGATACCGCAATACTTATACAGTTATTTTTAAATTGGTCAGTCCCACGCCAGAAGCAATTTGGAAGGGAGCATCCGATGCAAAAGCTACCATGCTACAAAAGGCTGACACAAAGGATGTAATTTAATAGAAAGGTAAAGTCAAGGTCCTTATATAAAGATGTCCCTTCTTGGATTTGTACAGGCCTCACAGCCTTGTCTTTCTTTCCAACACTGTTGTTTACTTTGAGGAAAGAGAGGTTCTCATTTTTCACACTTTCAGAGGACACTCACTGTAGACTTACCACTGTTCTTGCTTAAACAAGATCTCCAGTGGGAAGAGCACTTCCCACTTAACAGCACCACATTTTGATGAAATATACCCCCAAAACTATCTGATGTGTCATCTTAATAGATACAATTAGTAGATGACAAAGTGCATGTTTGTTCAGTGAGACATTTATTTAAAATGAAAATGAGTTCTCATCAGGATAAAGCAGATATATTGTTTAGTAGACCAGCTGAGACAGCCAAACACAACACAAGAATGGAATTCATTTCAAGCAACTCAGTAAATAAAACAGCCTCCAAACAGAAAAGGAACAAACCAATTAACTTGTGGATTTTCTGAGAAGGACATTGCGCAGGGGCAGCTCTATATTTCACAATTATTATCACCACTCTAAACCTTGCAAATAAAGACATGGCATTATAATAATAATAATAGTAGTAGTAGTAGTAGTAGTAGTAACAGTAGTAGGAGTAGTCGTCAGATTATTATATTATTGTATAAGCAGTTACAATAATAGCGATCAGTTTGTGTTTTAAAATGAAACAAAAAATAGTTTTAGTGTCTAGTGTTACTGTTGCCACCGGTGACAGTACAGCACTTATAATTGGGCGGTTGGAAAGGGGCGTGGCCGTCTGTAGGCTTGTTGACTGGGAAGTTGAATCATCTCCTGCTGACCACACACTGGCTCACGCCGATGAGTGTGTTTACTCGGGGCTGCTGCGTTCCCATCGAGTCATCCCTCACGCAGCACCCCAGGACGTGTGTGTGTGTGTGTATGTGTGTGTGTGAAAACACACTGTGGTCCCCCACACCAGAGCCCCCGCTCACGGTCCTAACCCCCCCAGTCTGTCCACACGGGCCCAGATGGATGCGGGGGGCTCCACCCAGCCGCAGACCAGAGGCGGTCAGGGGGAGCCACATTCGCCCTGCTGTGTCCTTAAACGTGTGGCAAACACATTTTCTCCACTGGCCTAATTTCACATGGTGCTGTGAGACGTTATGCAAATAGGAGTAGAGACGGAGCAAATTAAAGACTAAAGTTAGGTGCAGAAGACACGCATGTGACAGCACGGAGAACAATATTTTTAATTTAGCCCAATTATAACAGGCAATCCAATGGCTGAGAAACAGTGAGGGGGTCTGCAGTTGCTGGGGCCCTAAATCTGTTTGTGCATCAGAGTTGTGGAGTTCACACACACACACACACACACACACACACACACGCACACACACACAACTTCCATCGTGTCGCCAGATTCCCTATGTGAAAGTAAAGGACAGACCATTAATCATGGGACAATTTGGAGGCTTGCGGAGTGACACAGAGCTAGTCCACCACCCTGCCCTGGTGTGAGACGTATGTCTCACTCTCCTGTGAAAAGTGTCTGTCTGCCATCCGACAGGAGGACTGTGAAGTGTGAATACCTGGTGAGCATCAAGATTTCACCAAGAGATCCATGGAAATAAATAAATGAATAAATAACACCTTGAAATATTAACTGAATGTGTTTGGATAGCTAGGCTATGCTTGTTCATGATCAAAGCTGGTCATGTTTTTTAGCTTAATTCATGCTTTTCACAGGCTAACTGATGTAAATGCAGGGTGAATTTCATTAATATTTCACTCTTTGAACAGTAGTCACAGACATGGCCTCATCTTACAACACATCATTTTAATAGAAGCCAGGCGCCTTAATGAACTCAAACTCAGACTGATGATCATATAAAACATGTTTGTCTGCAGAAAGTGTGAATTCTACCTCTTTGAACCGGAGGAAGTGATGGCTGAACGTGAACTTTGCTTGAACTCCAGCTACAATGGAACTGTTTCGTTAAGCAGTTATAAAGGATCTCTGGCAGATTTGCAACCAGTGATTAAAGTAATAAACGACTTGTTTAGTCCGGCAAAGTGTTAATAGTTGCTTTATGGGGCAATAATGTGCAGGTGTTCGCCCTGGAATAGGCCAGCGTGACGCACTGATACTCAACAAGTCTCTCTCCTCTTTGTGTCTACTCTTGTGGTTTGCGCCATCATGAAACAGGCCTCCAGAAACAGAAGCCAGTGACGGATGGTTCCTAATGAATTTCAGCTTCCAAAGTGTGTCACGCTGTGTTGTCAGCATCAGAAGTGAGTACACACTGTTCACCCTTTGATCCTTACTCGTTTTTTAAGATCTCAGCCTTTACTCCTGTCCCCCTGAACCCCCCACCCCCCGTCCCTCTCATCCCAACCAAAGCAGACATGCCCTGAAACGCTCTGCCCCTGTCCAAGGAGAGCCTTCATTTGATCCCATCCAACTCAAAACATGACAAAGCTGGGCTCTAGTGTGGTCGGGGTTGGAGTTGGGGGGGCATTGGAGTATTGGTTTAATTAACTCAAAGACAGCAGGGTAATGCAGTGCAGGAACCCCATCAAGTACTGTCTAAGCCACCCTGGCTCCTCTCAGGCAGCTCTTCAAGGGGCCACAGATAAAAGGTTCTGCTGTGTTTGTGATTCATATCTCGGCCATGTGGCTCAGGAGGCGCTCTGTTTCAGGTGAGTACCATGCGCTACACCAGGGGTGTACACATTGCTGGTGGCACTACCTGCCTGGCGGCTTTTAATAAACACTGGGGGGGAGGGGATGGACTTAGCATATGGATACAATTGTATCATTACAGCTTTCCTCTGTCTACAAGTGTGGACTACCTATATATTCAGCTAATAATAGTTTCTAATGATCTTCCTCTCCACCTCCTCCCACACCACCATCCCCTTTCCCAGATGAAGGCCAGACCCATAAAGCCACACAAGTAGCTAACTGAGAAGTGGGGTCTCTTTTCAGGATCAGTATGTGACCCTGTGACCTTTGCCTGACTCAGTGATTGCTTCTATAATAACTGTAGGTCATTCTCACCAGTTACCGTAAATGTCCACTCCCCCCTTACCATAATGCATTCATTGGAAAGAGAGGGAAATATTTAAGTCCTAATTGGGTTTGGGAAGTAATTGAAACCTGTGCTGATGATGGATCACCTCCCAGGTGTTGAAGTTGAAAAGAGTTTTATAACTTTTTTTTTTCAGATGCCTCTCTACAAGAATGGCTGGTTGGCCTATATACTCAAATGTTTTTCAGTTGCCAAAGGAACATTTCATAGAGGTTAGGTCACTGAAGTGAAAATGCTTTAATTTTTACTAAGAACAGTGTGTGGAATTAAATTCTGCTACCTTCTTTTTCACATGGCACGCCATACAGTATTCCACCTATACTGTCCAAAAACATATACTGCAATTTTTTTAAAATTACATTTAATTAAATTATGTTTTCATCAGATTATGGATAGCGTGTGTTAAACATTTAAAATTATTACTTTGGATTGATATCGCTAACATAAATGCTTTGGGTTCATTTAAGAGGGTGGTTCTGAGAACTTTAATTTCAAAACCACAAAAAGCCTCACACTTATTTATGACTAATGATTCACCTATTCAAAAATTGCTGTGGTCTGTATCTTTATGGGAGTTGTCTGGCAGCTGTGGTTGGAGTTCCCACCTGTGCTCTATGTTAAAGAGCCATTACATCATTATGGGGTCCTCTGTACCTCTCTCCCTGTGCAGATAATCTATCCTCCATGTCCTGTATGATTACACCACTCATCTTCTTGTTACGCTCAAACCTGACAGCTGTTTATTCACTTTTCTACAGGCTGTTATTTCGCCAGGCAAATTGGGCACACCAGTCAATGCCATCCCCTTATAGGTTATCTTATTTAGGCTTGTGGCTATCACTCAGCTTCAAATCAGAGGCTTGAACAATTGCAAACAATTGACTCCTCTTGACGCATTTGACATCCAGGCAAAGGCCAGCTAGTAATTTACAGGATTGACTATTTATTCTGCTACTTCCAGCCTTTAATTTTGCCCTCAGGATGTAAGCGGAAGCTAAGATGGAGATGAATTAGACCCTAGCGCGTCAGTCTGTGCTGATTGTGTGGTCTCAATGGCTCTCAAATAAAGCCCACCTCCGCTAGATGTTTATGCTGGGGCTCCCTATCGTAACAAATGTGGGGCATATAGCTAGTCTGGCAGTGTTTCCACAACACTTATTGTGCTACAATCATGGTAATCAAAATGTACCAAGAAAAGTCAAGTCTTTTTCTTAACATCTGTACACTTTCTAATAGTTGTATGATGGCTATTGTCACACTTTGGGGAAACAAACCCCTGGTCAGTCAATTAACTGTCACAAAGTGTCTTTTTTCAGATGCTGAAACTTCCTTTATGTGAATTAAGTGTTAATTGGTACCATTGTTGTTTGAAGAAATAGTTACACAGATGTTGTCTTTCTATTTTGCCACTGATACTGGGGAGTAACACAGCTTTATATGACTTGGCAGCTTGTCAGCTTAGAGGGATATTAAATCACTAGAAGAAACAATGTTTATGGAATTGCAGAGATATGTTATATAAAGTAACAACTTGCAGTTGTGCATATGCACACATGCTGCTGGGGATTTTTTAACAGTAGTGTGCTTGAAAGAAAGAAAGAAAACAGGCCTTGTAACTGAAGTCCTCAGACATGCTGAAACATGACACTGAAACAAATTTAATGAAACACAGTAAACTCAAGTTTTATTTCTGATGATTTTATTTGCTTCTAAGTGGAATGCTAATGGCAGAATACTCTGCCCAGCTGTCTCCAGCTGTTGGAAATAGTCCTGTTAGAGCGTATCATTTGAATAGTAACTCTGGCACCCTCTTCCACTTGTGGCATGCACACATAAGTTTAATTAGTACCTTGTTTTCTCGGCACAGTGCTCTTTCCATTCCAACTAGCAGCTTTGATTAACAACATCCTGATTTGTGTATGGGAAATTTGGGCTCTGTTTTGATCTGTTGAGATCACACAATATTAATGGAGACAGCTGGTCAACTGTGGCTTTCTCTTAGGGTAACAGTTGATTTGCGGAAGGTTATGCCCTCACAGGCCCCGTATATCTACGCCGAGTCAAAGCCTAGTATTTGATTCACCTGCATCTTCCCAGCTCCCACAGATTACCATAGCGCGCACATCCGATTATAATGTCGGTCCGCTGACAACATCCTCCCTATTAACGTCAAATTATACCTCCATCCCATATATCTAAATATATGCATTCACTATGTTGTCACAGTCCATTGATTCCCTTCAAATGGCCAACCTGCTGTTTGGCTAAGACATGTGATAGATATTACAGCACCGGCCTTGAACATTACTAAGCTGCGTAGCGTAGCGTAGCGTAGCACAGCATTGCACTGTGCTGGCCCAGGCTTCAAACCTGAGCGGGCGCGTAACCCTCCCAGTGAAACCACAGCAGCTCTCCGGCCCATGGCATCCATCATGCTCGAGTTACTCAGTGCAAGGGGATCGGTGACCTCAGGGCCAGATGTGCCGGCAGCGTTGCCTGTGGTCGGCCATGTCGATGAGAGCATCTGCGAAACGGGGCTTTTTTTAGATGTGTGTGAAGGCAAGGGGACGCTGTGAATGCTGCTACCAGCCCCAAACTGTCATTCCCCCTCGGCAGAAATGTTGACATAATGTCCTGGGTAACTAAGGAGGAGGAAGGTTATGCTCGAAAACAAACACACACTTGTTCTGAAAGAAAGAACTAAAAGATGTAAATGACTAACAAAAAAGCTCAAAATTTAAGGTTTGTTTTGCTTTGCATGGAGAAAAAATAGGCCTTTGTTAGTTATATCAGGTTCTCCACTAAAATCCACAGTATAATGTCGTAGATACATTATATGTGCCTCTAGCAATCCTGTGGCATTTACATGTGTAATTATGATGAGTACCTACAGGTGTCTGTAATGTAAAATGAAACCCTTCTGGATGAAAAAGGGCAGGTGAAGGTTGTAATTGGTGATGTAATGTGTTTATGGCAGTCTTTCTACAATGAGGGTAGCATAATTTCAAAGTAAACCTGTCTCTTCCAAGATAAATGCTTGATACATATTGATATGTATGATATGCATGAGATGATAGGATCCACTGAAATCACTTTGAACATCTTGGCCTGTCAGTAAGATCTTTCAGCCTGTTGTGAGAGATTCTCTCTGATAAAATATAACATAGACAACCAACCTTGCCAAACTGCTGCTGATGAGCCTTCGACCGTGGGAGAGGGTAGGGTCATGATAAGACACAGAGTACATCCATCTCCAACTCTGTGCGCTGAACGAGAGCCCAGGCTTTAGAACAGTGGGCATTACAAACATCCCACAGGAATGAAGGGGTCACTGGTGCAAGGCACATCACCATTCACAGTCAAAGC